>JAQGAO010002351.1:0-20024 GCA_034697705.1 Ommatoiulus sabulosus | reverse complement strand
AAAATTCATAGATTTGAATCATTCATGCTTAAATAATGGTTGAAAACTGTCAAATGGTGAAAATAACGTTGTTAATATCATTCCATTTTAGTGCTATCTAGTTTTAATTGATCTTCAAACTGTATAATTTTTAAATTAAACTGTATCATATAACAGCCATAGTTTGTTGAAGAAAAAAGTAAGAATAGGGGGACTTCGAAATGTACAGCAGAACCTTATTCATAAACAACTCGCATTATATGAAATTCTGATTGTAACCAATTCGAGGGTATGGACGAATAATGTTAATTTCTTCGTTTAAGACGTACCAGTTCCGAAGTCGGATATTACACATTTTACACATTTTTGCCATATTTGTCGTATTCTGTACGGGGCTTTATAGAATTATTCCTATAGAGACTGCCGCACCTGTCCATACCTACGTGGGGTAGGATTTTATCCAAATTTGATGAAACTTTACTTCTTATTGTTGAAGTCATGCCTTCTGACGGTTTAAAGGAACAAATTTTGACGTCTTTTGAGATTCGTCTTAACGAGGTTCGACTGTATAGCGATTTTGTCGATAGAAAAAGGTTTGAACTGAAGTTTCTGTATAAATAATTTGCAGTTCCAAAGTGCTGCTAATGCATCTATTAGATGCATTTATAAAAAGTCCCTATATATATGGTCAAATAATTTAGGTAAGGCTGGGAATGACGTAGAAATCAATAACAGCGTGAATTACGTGCATCTTAGTATATCTAATGGAAAGCCATGAAAATTATTCGGGCGCTGCAATTTGTCCGCTAGGGGTTCCTGAGAATCGTTTCTAGTGGTTTGTTTATAAAGCTATCTACGAGTAATTACGCGCGTAAATTCGCTAATATGTGCATGCATCGTAGTTGAAACTAGATCCATCCACTACTACCTCTATTGCATCAGGGGGGTCAATACGTGCACGCCGGAAACGGAAACTAGGTTAGCAACCGCCATTACTGCCTGTAACTTGCTCAACTAGACCCGCTTATTTCATCGTATTGAACGATGAAAGATGAGCTCTGCTCATTTGCAGCCTTAAAGAGATATTGCATCAAATAACTGCAGTTTTTGCCATTCAAAGTCATCTACAGAACGAACAAATTACAATCTGAACCAAACAAGCCATATTCATTGACAATCGGTTTTCCCATCGGTTAACAATTTGGGGCTTTCAAAAATGGTGCAAATTGAAATCATCTTCTCCTTAACGCCTTGTTACTCGCGCTATTGTCTGAGAGATGCACAATTTTTTTTTAAAAATACATTAACTAGACGACAGTTTGAGTATTTAGATTGGGGTCGCCTCTATCTGCCTAATTTAAAGGTCAGTGACATTTATGGGAATCTTGAAATTAATTCCATCATCAGCTGAGGTTGGAAAGGGCCTTTTTATGTATGCTCGTATCTAAGTGTGTATCTGACAGAAAAAGCGTGGGCAGTCTCGGCTGAAACGGATCGCGTGTTGCTGTTGTTTATGCATGCAGAACATCAAATTCTCAGATGCGAAGGGCAAAGATGGCACAATTGCACGAGCCCGAACCTCTGGGAAAAGGTTCTTCAGGGGAAGTTCCCGCATCTCATCATTTTCGGCAATGCTTTGAAAAGTGCATCGCATATCCGACTTTTCAGCATCCGATGTCACGCTATCGCCCCTCATTTGCATGTCATTCTCTGCGGAATTCGCATTCCAGGGCTGTAAATGCTGCTTTTATCCCATTTAGAAAAATGCTAACTGGGCCAATTATGTGTGATTTGCAAGCTGCACTTCCACTTTCGCCTGTTTCTCACTCATTTCGAGTCGCCTTTTTTTCCACCCATCGCTGCTGCTAGCTTCCGGTTTGAAGCACTATGCCGAAGAGCGTCGGTGGATTTGCCACCCTAAGCTTCCGTGCTTTTAAAGCGCTCGCTCCAGTGTCTTGGTGGAGCCAATCTTTGATCCGTTCAGCGCTCTTCATCTGGTGCTCTCCCATCTAACGCTCTTTCGAGTTTATTCCCCTTGAATTTCAAATGACTGCAGCTCGCAGAACTGATCGGTGCGGATCACTTGATGTGAATGCGAGAGGGGGAACTTTTCAGCTACCTGAATCCTCATTATCAGCCAATTTCCCACATCCTTTTACTCGCAAATGGCAGCGCTCACGTGTTGGATTAATCCGCAACAAAACCGTTGTTCGGCTTGAATTCCGTGCTCGAAATTAGTTAGCCCACTAAAAACCGACGATTTGCATACAAAAATCAATTTTCTCCAAAACTCGAAAAATTTGATTTTTGGTAATTTGTGAAAAAAATGTACATCTTTATTATTTTCTTTTTTTGATAGTGAAAAAACGACAAAATTTGATTTTTTGTAATTTCTAAAATAAATGTAAGGCTTTTTGTAAGGTTAAATTGTGCCCTTAAGGCGGTCATTCACGAGGAAAATTATATCCCGAAACTTCTTTCCAGATACATTATTATTGCTTAATATTTTGTTGGTAAAAATTTCCTTCGAAAACAAATTTCCAGATATATTTTAAGAATATATAGCGATACTATTCTGAGCAAGGTATTAACGGAAAAAATCTGACGTCATGGGTTTTACAGTCATGCACAAAAGTTGCCTTCTGTTCAATAGTCAATCAGGAAAGATAAACGTCATAGGATTTAATAGAAGCACTGCTGTCAAATTAGTTACCCGGGCATATCCCTTTGAAACAGTGTGTCAAATACTGCCACTTATTTCCAGATATAACTTTCCCCGTGTGTGACCGCCTTAATGCATGTTCTTTTTAAAATTGACTTCAATCTTCTTCCTGTACAGCAGAATATATGTGGAATATATGTACTTTACTAGGAAAAATAATGAATTTGGGATTTATGAACTTCTTTATGGAATTATTGATTCAATATAAGATTTCGTAAATTGGCACATCGCTTGAATCACAAATTAAAATGCATTTCCGGCGAGCAGAATATACTTAAAAACGTAATGCCATTAATATGTTATAAAACATATTTTCATGGCTATAAACATGTAACATAACTGCTTAGGTACTTACATAAATACATTAAACCGTGCGTTTAAAAAATATCTAGCTGTAATGCAATCATGGAGTTAGATCTTCGATGTTGCAATCTAAACATATTTTGAATGCATGCCTGTAAATGTAATATAAAGCTACAAATACATTGCTCCAAGTGCAATTTGATGAAAAGTTTTGTGGCGACATATCCAGAATATACGGAATAACGACTTGACTTTTGTGATCCGAATGGATGATTGGAGTCAAGTACGCGCGTATTTGGAAATGCTTCTACTTAAATCTTCTCAAAAGCAGCTATATGGCAAATGGAATAAGTTGAAAAGTCCAGATGTTGGAACTGGCAAATGTGCTGCAAAGCTGCTGGCTCGAAGCTACAACACGAAGAAAAACTTGTAATTCCATTAGCTCGCTTTAAATAGAGCCACCTGTTCAACTCCTTTGGGAGAAAAAGTGTGTGACGACATAAAAAAAAAACTCTTTGCAATTCTCCAGCGGTTCATTTAAAGTTTGTAAACTAGCATTCGCCTCACATCGTCGTTTTCCCTCAAGAAGCCATTGATTTTATTTCATGTGGGGACCGTCCATTACTCAAATATCTTGGAGCTTCTCAAAATGGATGCCATGCTCATGATGCATAGTGTTGAAATAGGATGGATCATCTAAAACGAAGTCCGGGTTTGGTTTCCAAGGCCTTCAATTTTTGGATTTCAGGCTTTTATAAGCTTAAGAAATGATATTAGAATAATAAATTATATTGGATTACTTGGACATTAAATGTCTTACCATTGTTTGTTTGGAATTGAATAAATTCTAAAAAATAGTAATGTAAAATGCTTTTAAAATTGTTAATGCCAACTGCTGAAATAGAAGACTGGTCTGGTTTTACTATACAATACGTTAAAGAAAAAGCAGTAAAATAGTTATATTGGGTTGATTTTAGAGTGACTCATCGATCTAAATTCTGGTTAATTTAGGCATTGTTTTTTATTTTTCTACGGTTTTATGCTTATCTTATTGTATTACGTATGCTTGATGCTGGCAAATTGTCACCACATAACTAAAACTTAATTGTGTACCTAATAAAAAAGTTAAAATAATTGTTGCGGAGAGTAACATAAAATAATAACATAACATATACAGTATATGTACATGTAAATTTACTGTATACATGTATAATTAGCACAATTACTGCAGCTTTACATCATTTCAAACATTTTTGAAAAATCGATAAATCAAATAATAAAATGATGATAATTCAAAAGTCATTCTAAATATCTCAATAAAACTGCACTATTAATTAGTTAATAATAATTAGTTCTGTAAAAAATTATATAGTATTTAAAAATATATTTATAAAAGAGATGCAGCGAATCAAAAACGAAATATTTGATATTCATATATGAAATCAATATGAACAATCCCAAAAAAATATGACGAACGCCGGATCGATGCGTTATATCATCAAAATTTGCAAATTAAAGAACATGTACCTTTTTTATAGATCGCGTAGATGCATCTTGTTTTCACTTAAATATTGAAGATGCGTCAGTTGTACGTTTTCATTTGCAGTGTATATGATCCATGATATGATCGATGCATATCTGATGCCATTTTTTGATGGATATTTGGACATAGGGGCGTCCACTTTAAAATATTCATCTCCATGCAGCGTGCTTCTTATATTGCAGTATTTTTCTAACTATGGCGTTCGGGGTTAATTGAAATGTCATTTCTTATGAAAGTTATTAAAAACTGTGGCGTCGAGAGCGCACTAATTATAAACTTGTGCTCCAAGTTGTCAAATGAAAGCAATTATGCGATACTCCGGTATGCATTCGCAATATTCAGTTACAAAAAGGGGGCTTCATTAACAATCGTATATTGCGTTAGAATTGCGTGTCTTATATTAAAACCACGGTTATTTAATTTCCTTTTTAAGAAATAATACGCCTTTTATTGAATCAAGCTTATAGCACCGAAATGAATTCGTTTAATTCCAATGTGGAAGTGCTGCAAATGTTGCCTCTAAAAATGAGATGGCTGGGAAGTTTCATCTTGATTTTCCTCAACAGTGTTTGCCTTTTTTGCCTAATGCTGCTCCTGTGTAAGCTCGAAATGGAAATCTCAATAAGCGGAAGAGGATTTAAGAAGCAGGCCCAGGCTTCTGTCTTCGTTGTTCGATTTTAGAAAAGTCCTTACATACACTATACATGTATAAAAAAGCGTTCATAGCCGACTTATTTTCTGCTTCAAATGCAACCTCTTTTGCATTTTGCCAACGAAGTGGGTTCGACAACTTACGAAGTCTGCGTTTACTGCATGCATCTGGAAGATGAGAAAGAGAAAAAAAAAACTGGCAAGGCCAATTATGTGCGATTTGAAAGCCGTACTTTCATAGCCATTTAAAGTCATCCACGAGGTGTTGTTAGCCACGCTACTTCCGGAATGAAGGATGGCGCCCCCGCGCATTTACCCCCCTCTGCTCCAGGCCTGCAAATGCTCCGAGTTGCGGAGTCAATCTCCGATTCATTGGAGCAATCTTCCATCCAACTCTTTCGTACAATGCCGTTCGAGTTCATTCCCTCTGAATTTCAAACGACTAATGATATTATTGAGCACCACGGTTCAATAAACCTGATTGTCTTCGGGGGGTCACTTTTCATCCAGTTGCTCGGAGCTGCCGATGCCTCATTATTGACCAATTTCAGCGTCCAAATTACCTCTGTGTTATTGAGATTGCGTCGCTTCTGCTTTGTAATTACACACGTCCGAGGCATCTGTGCTGGTTAGGGTTTTAAATACTGAACTTTAGAATGCGGAATGCTTGGGAGGCAGACAGGCCATACATAGTCGGGGGTATCATGTATATAGATTTGTGGGTGATTGAAATCATTTTCTAAATCATTTGGAAGCCATGGAAGAAGTATTTTATGATGAGTCCAAATTCTCATAATCACCAGCAAATTGCATCATGAACGCCATGAACGGCAATAAGCAAACTTAAGGCCGTGGATAATTCTAAAATTCATGGAATAATCTTATGCACTTCCGAGAATGAGAAATAATGAAAGTATTGCATCGGTATTAATTTGATTTGATTCTTTGTATAGTCTGTATTAGCATACATACAGTAGGCCTACATTGAAATGGACCTTGTGTAGATTTCTTCAGCATGCATATATCACGTGACATTTCATGATAGTTGTTGATTCAATGAAAAGATCATGTGATGTATTCCCATACGTAGCTCTGCATTATAAGGTCCATTAAATTTATCCCAATAGTTGCATGTGTATTTGGGGAAAAAAATTCCAGAAAGATGTTGAGATTTTACTTTTCACATCAAGAACACACCAAAGAAACTTAAAATTGGTATCCGAAACTTCAATGCAAGTTTCCTAACCGTGCGTCAACCGGATATCCGTATTGGATAACCAGGTATCCATCCAGCCGCCCACAAACATACAGTTTTTCTTTTTATATACAATATGTACACGATTTACAGAAACTTCTCGAAATAAGCACATTTAGCCACGACCGTACATATTGTAACGCAACTGTAATCAATCGTAAATATTAAATATTTAATTTATAAAGAAATGAAGGAAATACTAATAATTGTTATTCTAAGCAAATTTATTTACTGATGCGTTATTTAAGGTATTTAAAACATAAGTTTGTTTTATACGAAAATAATGGTATTGGGCTTGAAACAACCGTTATTCAAAATGGCGTCCGGATGTTCCTTTCTTGATTGCATACACGCCACAATTCAATATCTTGCGGATAATAAAGATACAGTAGGCCTACATGTACAAGTATCAGCTTGATGCAATGATTGTATATTACAATATGCAGACGGATATCTAGATTCAAGATGTGAATCGATTCTAGGCATACCGTAAATAAAACAGCTGTAAGATATGCTTGACGAGTTTCCTTCTTGAAAAAGCTCTTCAGCAAGGTCTTATTGACTTACGCACGTTGTCTTGGCAAAAAGTGAACTGTCACAAGTTTTAAGATTATCGGCTTATTATCTGATATTTATAAATAAGGCCTTCAGGCTTTTGCGACAACATCCAGTTCTAGCTCACTCGTATTCGTTAGTTTTCCCAAAAGACGTTCATCATTTCCGTGGTTGCCCTTCCAGAGTTAAGTTTATAGGCAATTCCCCGTCAACCCTACGTGTAATTTTGGTGCCAGCGTCTCGATGAGTTGCTCTAATTATTGTTTGATAAAGTTGATGGGGTTTTAATCACGCTGATTGCTCGATTTTTCCGCCCATTGCCCTAGCGCTCATTTTTCTCTCGCACTATTTTACTTCTTGGAGGTGTGAACTGTATAACCTTGTTTGAACAAATCGTATTTGACACCAGGGATGCCACTTACGCCCTCGCGTGTAATAAAATCTTCCAGAATGGGAATTACGTCCTACTAGGCTGAGGATGGAAATGCATCAGTTAAAGGTGATCACAGGTCTGCTGAAGAGGGAAAATGGAAAGTATAACAATAATAAATAATTAATAAGCTCGGGGATTATGTGGAATTTCCTCTTCGATGGGCACGCGTTTGCCGCACTCTAAGGATTAGAAAAGATTTCAGCGTTTCTTTGATCTCGCATTCATCGAATTTTCGAGCTGTGTCTTGTTGTATTTACGCAAAGATTTAAATGTAATCGAACGACCCGACCAGGGTTTAGACAGTTTCTTCCTATTGGACAACTCAAACTGAAAAGAGGATGTGTATTGTGATGCATTTACAGATGCATTTCTTGCAGTAGCATTTCCTCCGAATGGCAGAACTGCTAGAATTTGGATACCATACCTGCACAATTTATTGATCAGGGCAAGGCTGGTTCATCTTAAGCGTTTTACAAACTACAAAGGCCGTGACACTCTAGGCAAATTATATCCCGAAACTTCTTTCCAGATATATCATTGCTTGGCATTTCCTCGTGTGTTGGGAAAAAATTCCTACGCAAGTACGTTTCCAGATATATATTTCCCGAATAGTAAACGAACCTATTCTGAGCAAGTTATTTCTGGAAAGAAACTGACGTCATAGGTTTCACAGTTATGCACACAAGTTTATTTCTGTTGGATAGCCAATCAGGAAATACATACGTCATAGGATGGAATAAAAGCAGTGCTGTCAAGTTAGTTTACCCACACTTCCCTTTGAAACTGTGCTGTTATATTCTGCAGGGATACATTCTGAAAGTATCGCTTCGTGTGTGCGGCAACAGGAAATTGTTTCAGGTGAAATAACTCTTCTGTAATTTCTCGCCATTTATTGCTAGATATACTTTCCTCGTGTGAGACGAGGTAAATTTTCATTCTTTTTTAATATTGCGACAATTTGTTTTTCAAAAGGCCGTCATACATGAGGCAATTTATTTCCTGAAACTTGTTTCCAGATGTGTTGTTGCTTGATATTTCACGGTGTTGGCAAAAATTTCCTTCGCAAATATGTTTCTATATATATATTTCCAGAAAGAAACTGACGTGTTAGTCATGCACAAAAGTTTCTTTCTGTTGAACAGCCAATCAGGAAGGACGTACAGTACGTCATAGGATGGAGTAAAAACAGTGCAGTCAAGTTAATTTACCCATATTTGCCTTTGGAGCAATGCTGCCATACTGCATATACTGTAGGGATATGTTCCGAAAGTATCGCTCAATGTGTGCAGCAACAGGAAATTGCTGGAAAGTTATTTCAACCGAAATGCTCGTGTATATACTGTATATTTAACCACGCACAGGGTGGGTCGAAAGTGACGCATGGCACAAGTAAAGTGACCAGTATATCTGAAAAAATCAGATAAAATGTATTCTGCACGCGTATGTTTTTAACTTTAGTAATGGGCAATATTTTGAGACACAAATTTTTAGTTTAAATATGTATTGCAACTTTTTCATATGCCATAAATGTTCTTTAATCGAGTAGTGGTCGATGGAACGAAAAACATTATATTGAGTATCTTCTAAAATAATATGTTCAAACTACATACAGTAATGTGCTTTGGCCGGTTCTAAGATTGTCATGTTACATTCCAACATCGAGTGCCATCGACATTTCCTGTATCTATAAACATATTTTTTTTTCCAATTGTTAAAGTGTCACTACGATTATGAAATTCAAAATCCTTATTTAGAAACGAGAGTATTGGATTGGTTACATCAGACCACACTGTATACTTTCATTTAATTAGCAACTTCAGCCATTGTTTATTGACAAAATGAAACTTATGCTCACCCAATTTAATGCACGCGTGTGTTGGCATAAGTCCACAATGTTATCGGGGAACAGAAGATGTAGGCTACTACTGTACGTTTTCAAATATTTGCGAGGAAGTGCAAAGTTAGCCTTGCCTCGATTTGGTTTTACCAACAAAAGCGCCCTCCAATACGACGTTGAAGCGCTTCAAGTTGTGAATATACATTATCTCCTCTCTCGCATGGACGTACGAGAGCCTGTAAAATAAATAAAACATGTCCATCTGCCAATTCATGTAATTATTAATGGCCGAAATAGAAAAAAAAGAAGAAAATAGCGCCACTGGATGCATCGTTGTGTTTTGAGTTGGAGGTGGTTTTATTTATGTAGCGGAAATCGATAATATTTCTGACTTTACTTTTAAAAGGCATGGAATGTATGGAGCGAGGGTCTTTTGTCCTCCACGGGCTTGCTTCACTTGGCTTTAGAAGGATTTATGGCTAGTTGTTAGATCTGTTGTTTTCCCACCCTCGCTGCACTGATCTGGGAATACTTGATGGTAGTTTGATGTGAAAAATGCCAAATGCACGCTAGTGCTTGTTCGCGGTTTGTACATTATTATTGGTCGTAGTCGCATCAAAATTCGAACTTATGAATAGAAAGTACTGAAATTTTAACTTAATATTTTCGTGAGCTGAGAGCAATGGTGTGGAAAATATACATGTACAGTACTGCATTTGGAATATTTGTTCTGTCGATGGCCCGTTTGGACGGTTGTCTTAGAATCATTTGTTAAATTTTTTTCCTATATACTTTTCCGTGTGGCACGACGCTGTTGTCAAAACAAACCATTGTGGAATTTCAATGGAATCGTAAGTCACGATGCGGAAACAATCCATTCCCTTCGATTTCCTACTACAAAATTTGATTCAAACATGCGTCTGGTAACTGGAAGTTGAAACGTTATCTCCGAACTAAGGATAGTTCCTGTGAAAATCGATCGAGTCAATAATCGGCGCATTTTTATTTAGCTTTTGATTTGCAAAGACCTTTGCATTTAAAAAGGTACCAAGTCAATGTCCTGCTAAAATAGCAATTGTGCATTATAGCTTTACTAGCTGGTTTGCCTGGGCTGTACTTACCGATAGTGGGACGAAGCGATAGGAATAAAAAGCAAAAACGTACGGAGCCCCGTAGTGGAAGTTTCTTTTTTTTCGTTTTGTACGCGTTTTGCGTCATCACGTGCATAACAAAAAAAGTAATTTTCCGTTACGGGGCTCCGTATAACCGCGGCCCTGGAACCAGGCAGGCATGCATGCATCCATCCACAACGCCACTAACATTCATCTCTTCTTTATATAGATTCATATTGCCGTCAAACAGCTTTTCGATAACGCCCGATTAAATGTATGATTAAATGTTCGGAAACATGTCCGAAAAGAAGTGCGTTTAAATGTTCGAAAAACCTTCGATTAAAATATGTCCAAAAAATGTGTCAATTGTCATGAATGACGTCATCGATTAAGATTCTCATGACGGCATCGATTAAAATTAGGATGACGTCATCGATTAAAATTCCGATGACGTCACCTATTAACATTCTGACGACTTCAAATTATCGATTAAGATTCTGATGACTTCATCGATTAAGATTCTGATGATTTCATCGATTAAGATTCTGATGTCTTCATCGATTAAAATTCGAATGATGACGTTATTTGTCAAATTATGATGTTGTTATTCCTTAAATACTATATGATAGCGTCATCATTCACTACATATGCAGCCCCAGATGTAGTTCTACATTTTAAAAATTGCAAGATAGCACAGCTATTCTCCGGTGGCTTTTTTCCCCCATCCGGAAGTAATCTTATCCGAATCAATAAAACATTACTATGATAAGACCAAAGTTCTCCACATAACCATTTTTTTCACATATTAAGCACGCATTGCTATAACATTGTTTCGACATCTCGCGAATTGCAGGACCATTTTCATTAAATGTGCTTATATGCAAGGATTTGTTTCTACAATTCTAATTGAAGATGGAGAAATTATCCTTGTTGCATATGCGTGCATGCAACAGATTCCTAGCAAATTAAATGTTCAGTTAAGGAAGTGCCTTGCAGCGATGCGTTGTTCCTTCTGGCCCCGAGTCATGTCATTAAATCGCAAATAGATTGTTTATTTACATTAGCGTACATGCATCTCGTTTCAATCTGGAATCAAAACATGATATGCAACTGTATCATTAATTCAACAAGAATATATCCATATAAAACTGCAGCACCTTCTCCAGCACGCGTTTGTGCAATGCTGGAATTTGCTCAGCCCATGTCCATGAAATGGACAACGTTTCCTTCCTCGAACCAAGCGCTGCACTGGAGAGGGGGAATTGAACATGGTCAGGCTCTGGTAATCAAAGTTACTGGGATTTTATCGCTCGTCTGAATGCCATTCTCCGTGCACGGTTGTTTCAATTTGGCCAGAGCTGTGACCCTGACGGGAAAAAAAATGGACGAAAGTAAGGCATGCATTATTAATGGGAAATAAATTTTACAGTCGTGCTGCGGAAGCCATCCAACGCTGGGCTTCACCTATCTGGATTTCAGAAATTCCACGTAGTAATGGAATCTCGAAAGCAACCAATGGGAGCGCTCATAAACTTTTGTAATTATAACACTATTGTTGTCCGGTGATTAATTGCCGCTAGCGGAAAATTGTCCAGAATTCCGCGTGCGGTTGTGGCTGTGTAGACCACCGTAAATGGAGTGCAAGAAAACGGGACTGCATTATCTTAAACGACCTTAGAGTGCACCCTACTGAAGACGTTTTTATTCGAAATTACATTCAAGGTTGTTCGCGCTTTATTGAACTGCATTACCCGCTTATAGAAAACTGGATTTAAAACAATTCGATCGATTCATGAAACGATGGATTTCGTGGAGTTCGCCGATTTTCTGGCGTTTGTTATTTTTCTAGCGATGAGCATTTTTGTATTTCGCGTGAATGCGTGCACATCTGAGTTATGTGAACTGAACTTGAGAGGGGAAAAGGTTTGTCGTGTAATACCAACACTCTAAAAATAAACGATTGAATTCTGCTCCTAAAATGGGGGTAGGGATTTGCACAAGAGGCTTTCATTATAATTTGAATGACGTGGGGATGACGTCTTTTTCATTCATTCATTGGAAATTGTAGCAACCATCCATCATATCACGTTCCATTTGAAATATTTTTTGTTTTAATGTTAGCTTCGTATTTTTTAGGTCCACGATTTTGCAAATATATTCCGAAAACGGCATACTTTTATATATTTATAAATATAAAGAAGAGATGTATGTATTTATGTGTTATACGGAGTCCCGTATATAGCTGAAGATTATTTTCTTTTTTGTTTCTTTTGTACATGATGACGTACAACGCGTACAAAACGAAAAAAAAATCTTCCGCTACGGGGCTCCGTATGTATTTGATTTTTTTTGCGGTTTACTTTGCAAAACCAGGCGATTGTTTCGGATTTCATTTAGCTTCCCCGGGAAAAGCCGGATTCTACAGCTAATACACTGTACAGTATACTGTACAGGTATAGACAAACAAGTATATTCAGACAAACACGGTATTTTTGTTTTTTAAAAATGTCTCCATTTCCTGAATATACTATGTTTATCATTGTCATTTGGAATCCGAACAATGGACCTTATGCAGAGTTACGTATGGGGCTACATCACGTGATCCTTTCATCGAATCAGCTACTAAAGGAACGTGCCTCGATCGACATCGTCTCCGGGTGATTTTCGCCAATGGAATGAATGAAATGTCAAGTGATATACAGTATGAATGCTGACGAAATCTGCATATACTTTTTTTAGGGCAGGTTTTAGGTGGAAATAGGTGTAAACAATATGGTTGCAGGTTTTGCTTATTTCTAGTAATACATTTTTGGAGTAATTCTTTTATCTAGAAACATTGTACATAGATTCGAGGAACAGAAGTGATCGAGATTCAACCAGCAACTATTATCCTATTGTTTCCTTTCCATGGTTATGGTCTAGTAACACCCGTTTAGAACAGTGGATTTAAGTGTATATTGTTTGTTTTAAGATGGAAATCTGAAATACGAACAATTAAAAACAAATATTTTTTTAAATAAAATGGGCTCTTTTCTATAATTAAACAAATCCGCAACCAGTGCAGAAAAGTGTGGCTATAAAACATTGCAATTAATAAATTAAGTTATTGTTTTTTCTTAACTAAACAATTGTGATTAATAAAGTTATTCAGTTTTATGACCATCGTAAATTAATATTTACTATAATGTAAAACAATGCATACCGTAATATCCGAATGATTTCTAAAAATCCACCATGTCAAAACATGCATGCAGCCCATGCTCAAATTAATGAAATTTATTCATGAAAACATAAATGCAAATAGCACATTATTTACATGTACAGTGTACGTGATTTAAGTTACTCGTCAAAAAATAACATGTCGTCGGACTGTTGCAGTATAAGACATATGCATTGACATGTAAATTAATAATACATTTAAAACTGGTCGTGGAGACTAATCACTGGGGGTTCTTGCATGACATGTCCATGACAAGACAACAAAGCTGTATGAAACCACAAACGAAAACGTGCTAAAATTATTTTACATTACCACAGTTCCATGTTCCATGTTCTCGACAACCCAAACGAATAACCCGGTCCATGTTTAAGTAAATGAATTTCTTTTTTTTTTTAAATTTCAATTACTTAAACAGGAATGTGTGGCAAGCCTGCTGCACATTCGGTTCATTTAAAATTAAACGATGCTTCCCTTCCTTAATTCGTTTTGAATTAACATTCTTACATCAATATTAATGATTTTCCCCCACTTGCAGAAAGCTGTGCCAGCTATCGCATGCAGCACTGTATCAAAATCTGATCTAAATTAAAACGAGGCACCGGGTTCAAACCCGATGGCCCGTGCACGTTCTTGCATGATTGCAAATTGGCATCTGATGCGCCGTAACAAGTGTATTTCAGGCCATTTCGGGTTGAGATATTGCTCGGAGGCATCCATTATGGCGCGCTGCTCTTGCCCCCTCTGCTTATCCATCATGTTACTTTTGCAGCGGGGTTACGCCAGTCATTTATCCGCAATATGTTGTCTTTCCACGTTCCCTTTTTTGGGGGGTGCTGCATGCGCTTGCCTTCGCGTCTTCATTAATGCCTCTTTCATTTGCTATTCGATCCCTTTTTTTTCTATCTTTTTAAGATGATTATAATGTGTGACAACAGTTGCACGCAGTTCGCTTTTGTTCTTTGTTCCCTTATTATCCGATGCCATTAGCGGGTGACGATGTCAGGGGGGGCAAGAGACACCCATCGCTTTCATCTCGTCTTCCTGCGGAATAGACGCACTTACCACGCGCGTTTAAAATGCATCCCCCGTCCATAATTAGAATTGGCAATGTCGCTATTTATAACGATCAGGAAATGGCTGCAGTTGAGTGAACAGGAGGAAATAATATGCTCTTTCATAGTCACTTGCTTCACCGTACTCCGAAAAGACACGAGGGCCTCTGAAGAGGAGCCTCCTAGTTCAAAGAGCAGCTTCGAATACGCTTCAATGGTCACTCATTCACCTTGGGTTCCGCGCGCGCTCTTCCATCTGCCATGCGCACTGCTGATGAGGACCTCTTTCAGTATCAAAAGCAATCAGGGCAGCGTGGCACCTTTTTGGGTTTTTCGACTTGCTGCGCAGGTGGCACTGCTAAAGGCCGCAATTACTTTGTCCGAAATATATACCAGACTTTACACGTTCAGTAATAATGGCATCGCCAGTAATGACATTACCTCCAAAAATGCTTCGTCATTCAACAATCAATTTCATCATTCCAAATTTCAGCACCCTACACGATCATTATTAATGTCACTCTCAAAAGATGACGACATTATTACTGAAAGTGTAGGGTCTGCATTGCGCGTGTAGCTTTGTTCGAAATTGCTTATGCTATATGCAGATCTTGCACGTTTAGTAATGATGGCATCACCTTGATGACATTCCTCCAAAAATGTTCCATCATTACGCTTGCATTACTTTTCAACTTCACACGATCAATGAAATTTTATCATTCCAAATGTCATCACCCTTCACGATCATTGTTAATGTCACTCTCAAAAGCTGAACAAAACCAAAACATTATTACTGAACGTGTAGGACCTGCAATGCGCGTGCAGCTTTCTCCGAAATGGCTGTCTGTAAGTTGATTGGTAATAGCCTGCTTATGATAAGCAGACCCTGCATGTTTAGTAATAATGGCATCTTCTGTAATGACGTTACTTCCAAAAATGCTGCATCAGTACGCTTTCATTACTTTTTAACCTTACACGATCGTTGAAATTTCATCATTCCAAATTTCGTCACCCTACACGATCATTATTACTGTCACACTCAAAAGGTGATGCCATTATTACTGAACGTGTATGGTCTGCAATATGATTGATGACGTGGATATACCTAATAAGTAACTGATGAATTTATGTTTGACTGCACATGCTTTGCATGTATTTTTTTAATCCTGATGTAAAAGGAATGTCTCATGTCTGCGATACATGTTTTCAATTAACTGCAATTTGGCGTAATTTACAGACAAATTTTGTAGCAGTCAAATTCAGTTTTTCATTTCCGTCAGAGTTTAGGAAACGGACATGTTGTCGTAATATGCGAAGACTTGCCTATTAACGTGCAATGCAATATGGGAAAATGGCATGCTGAAAAGAGAACTTAGCAAGAAATCCAATGGCTTGTACCCGGGAAAGCTTTCAATTTAAATCCTTGCGTAAGTAGATAATGAAATCCATTGATTCTGGCCAGTGAGCTACGTGCTGGTGTGAGGTCAAGCACGAGCTCATGATGATACCAGGGATTTAATTTTCTAATCGTGTGCTCCGTGAGAATATATCATGTCCAACCCACCTGATCACGGGGATGCGGAGCAACGTTTGACCGACTAGGGTTATTTTATATGCCAGGATCAAGAAAATAATCTTGTTGTTTATTATATAGGGTCCAGTACATATACCAATTAAAATTATAAAATCCAATTACGTCATTCCTTTCTGTTATGTTTGCATTTGCCAGCGCGGAGGCCACAAAAGTGATATCAAATAACCAACTTCAATATCGATTTGGGCAACAAAGAGATTTGGCGTTTGGGGGACTGTCCATTGTTTAAGTGTGAACCAAGCTGAGAGAGAGAATTGGATTTTCAAGATTCATCTCAATATTAATTTCATTTTGAGCATTTCAATAGGGCTGTTGAGCTCGCAGTTTCGACCTCTTCAAAACTTAGTGTAAATATAATGATACGAGCGTATGTTAAGACCATATTTTGGACATTTCCAAAGTGGCTAAGTCAATGATCTGTTTCCTGCTTGAAACCATTTTATGCAATTTAACAGCATGTTATTTTGTATGAAAAATTGCAAATAAAACACATGGTATCGAATGGTTTCGCAGTGTACACTGTATGTTGAATATGAAGAATTACGCCGAGTTTATGCGAATATCTTGAACGATATGGACATTCGTATCAAAATGGACCTTATGCAGAACTCATCTTGCCATGATCACGTGACATTTCATTCATTCCATTGGCGAAAATGACCCAAAGGCACGTTCTTTTAGTTGTTGATTTGATCAAAAGATCACGTGATGCAGACTCTTACACTGTACAGTAGCCTACGTTAACAACTACGTACCCACCGTTGTATTGCACAATCACGGGTTAGGGAACAAGTAAAGAGAAGGTTTAACTCAGCCAGTAGAGAGGTTTAACCTCGGGTTATTGGTAAAAACAACATGGCTGACACTACGGATGAATCTGATGAAGCTAGGGAATTGTGCAAGCTACACCACCTGGTCACACAGACAGGTGAAAACAGGATGCACAATCTGGCAGCATTTGTCAAAGTTTATTCGTTTTCCATCCTCCATTTTGGTTTCAGCAGGTTAATTAAACATGAGTCGCATAACCCTGGGGATATTCACCGAGAGTTAATTGGTGCAACACACACATCTAACCCGAAGGTTAACCTGGAGTCAAATTTTAACCCAAGGTTAGTAAACCTCAGAATTTAACCTAAGTTGGCGCAACCGGCCCTTAAGGAATAATATCATAGTTGCACAATCACGTGCACAATGAAAGGACACTACAATTTGCATAAGGCGGCACCAAAGCAAGCAACTATTCAGGCTGGGTGCATTTTCTGCAACAAGCCCAGAAAAGCGTCTTTTTTCTTATAAAAACTGTTTTTTCCACAATGAAACGCTGGCCAACAATCCATCCATCACTATCAGTCAAACGTTTCTACTCGCGCAACTTGTCAATTGCACGAAATAAAATGTCAGAGGATGCCATAAGTTATTAGATTTTTTTCTCCGCTCTGGACATCTGGAGCCACTCTTGTCGGCCATTTTGGCTTAAAATTGGAGGTCTTTTGTCCCCTTTGGGCAAGCCTCGAATCACGTGATTCTTTTTTCTATGGAAGATGGTACGCTGGCTCCTCTTCTGGTAGACGCACTCCCCAGCAGTTCCTGCTCCTGGCCATTTTATTAATATCGTCATTTGGTTCCAAAGTGGTTTTCTGAGTGTCGATCTTCCCCCCTCTCCCTGCAATTCCCCTAATTTTTGTGAAAATTTTACACAGTTGTCTCCTCGCACTGTCACCCACGGGCTCCCCTCGCCCCATCACTTCTCCTCCTCTTTAATAGAGGTGATTCAGAGGGTCAAAATCTTCGTTCAACGCGGGAAATAAAAACCGGGAAATTGCCCGACTGCCAGGAATAGAACGTATTGATGACGTCACGGCGCTTCCTCTTTTTTTTTTCTCGCAGTTTGGCCCGTGCTCTTCTCGGGCGTGCCATAAACAATGGGTTTTGAAATGTGCAATCAATATTATGTTTCTCGGTGCAGGACAGGGCGTGATTTATATCTTCCTCACATTGATATTCCCCAATTCCCAATTCATGGCATAATCGATATTTTCAAAGTGTAATTCCGAGTCGTATGGGGCGATTGCCGCACAACTAAACGTGGAGGCGCAGAGGAGGATCGTTGAAGCAGTTTGCCATGGGGAAACCTGAAGAGACCAGTGATAAAGTCCTGACTAAAAAAATACAGGGTGTTCAAGGAGCGATGCAATTCTGAGAATGGCGATGTGTTTCCATTGATTTTTGGATGACAGAGCAGACTGTACGTGGCAGTTGCTTTGACGGATTTTGTCTCTGGAGAAAGGAATGTTTTAGTGGAAAACCTTTTAGAAATATTCGATATACTGCAGCCATTTGAACACTCTGCTATGTACATGAACTGTCGAGTAATCAAAATGAGTTATGACAACTATAGGTGATTTTGAAAAAAAATTGCATTGATAATCGAATGTCAGAAAATTGTTGAAACTAATTAACATGGGGAATGCACGTGATCTATATATCCCTGCAAGTGCCACCGAATGCTGGATGTGGTTTTTCAAGTTTAATGAAGCAATTTGTGGTACATGATGTAGCTTCTAGAAACACGAATGGGGTATGTCTAACAAATTACCAAATTACCATCGATATACCGAAACACTAGCAATTACCAGTCAGAATGTTTTTGGTCAGGAAGCTCTTACCAAAAAAATCTTTGTAGATAGTTTCACATTTTCAAGAAAAATACATAGCCGCATGATAAAGCTGTTCATCACCGGGTTATCATATACCGTAGTTATATTTTCGGATATTAATTTTAACAACCTAATCTATAGTGAATTTCTGGTAATGGCTTTAACGTAAAAAAATGTTTAAATACGGTTTTTATTGATTGGAATAAAGTGGTTGGCAACGCCAAGGTCGCGATTAAATGAAGTGATGTAGGTGATCGATTTTCGGATAATCAATGCTCTGAGAATCTGTCATTGTCTATCATTGTCGCTTTAAATAAATCTCATTAAATTTATTCGGCGAGTAAACTTGTTTAATTTATCGATTTCTAGAAAAACCTGATTTAATCCGAGATTTACGAGCTCGTATTTAAACGGATTTTTTGACGTTAGTTACACTACTGCTAACTTCTATTCATAGTGGCTCATTGCGCCGGAGATTGTTTTTCATTCCAAGCATTATATGCTCCATTTTATCAGATTTTATATTGATATCATATACCAATTGATAGCTCAGCTTGATTTTTTACTGATTTTCACGAGCTTTAATATTTTTGTTCTAGTTACCCCATACAAAATGCATTTATAAATACTCAGAACATACACGTGTATGTACATAACGAACACATACGTGTTCTACATTATCAACCATTCTGAAATAAACGGTCAACCATTCTGAAGTGCATTGCTTGAGAAACATTCTGAAATGCATTGATTAAGTAACATTAAGAAATGCATTGATTGACTAACATTAAGAAATGCATTGATTGACTAACATTAAGAAATGCATTGATTGATTGAGTAACATTAAGAAATGCATTGATTGATTGAGTAACATTAAGAAATGCATTGAATGAGTAACATTATGAATTGAATGTGTAACATTAAGAAATGAATTGAATGTGTAACATTAAGAAATGAATTGAATGTGTAACATTAAGAAATGAATTGAATGTGTAACATTAAGAAATGAATTGAATGTGTAACATTAAGAAATGAATTGAATGTGTAACATTAAGAAATGAATTGAATGTGTAACATTAAGAAATGAATTGAATGTGTAACATTAAGA
>JAQGAO010002350.1:0-20024 GCA_034697705.1 Ommatoiulus sabulosus | reverse complement strand
CAGCACTGGCGTATTCGAGTATAGGGCGCACCAGCACTTTGTAGGCCATCAAGCGGCAGGAGGGACTGGCTTTTTTTTTAGAACATGGTGGGTGAAACCAAGGAGTCCGAGTGAAATGGATGAAGCTGGCCACGTTCATAATTGTTACTTCATGAAGCCCTCCCCGCTCCTGTAGCACACTTGTTTCGTGACAAGCTTACCTTTCCAGCTTCTTTCACGTGTTCAGGAAGTATTGTACCGGTTCTCTTTTCGTGGGCGTTTAACCGCGCTTCAGAAGCCAATTTCTGGACAAATTTGAGGTAGCCTATGTAAATCTAAACGAGGATTGTTCAACAAGAGTTGTCATAAAATGTAGCTTTATTCGTGCATGCATGCTTACTGACAAAGTAACTTACCATGAAGGCTACGTATGGTCCGATTTTTTTATTTTTGAAGTACTTTTGAATTAACGACCGTTTGGGTTGGTAACGAACTGTTCTTTTTAGCGCCATTTTTTCAAAACTTAAATTCGAGCGCTTCCAAATTTCGAACGACACTCGAATCACGTTCTCGAAATCTCGCCTTCTAAATGAGATGTTGCTAAAAGGTGGTTGAACGTGGTTCAATACAATTTCCAGTTTTCGCAAGAAACTTCAATAAGAGCTCAAAAGAACCGTTATTCGAGTTTAAAAAAGCTGTATAAAGTGATTGAAGATGCAAGTTATCATTTAATTACCTTCGGATTCTGCTTTTAAAAACTAAATTTCTTTACGAGCTTTCCGAATGGGTAACAAGCTTGCATCTGGTTTTAGCGTTGCCCCATCATTGTTGCCCGCGCTGTAACGAGTGATAAGAACGAGTGCATTCGAGCAATTTTCTTTATTCGTTAGCGAAAAATTGGAGTTTTTGTTGAAAATAAACGCGACGCTAAAAGCATCGTGTGCTATGCCTTCGTTGTCTTCGCACAGAATCCTCGCTGCTTAGAAGAAAAACTGTTGTGAAAATGGATAGCCAAGTGGAGTCGCACAGGGAGGCTATTGTCACCCATGTGCACGCCAACCACATGAACCTGCTGCAAGTATGGGCTCAACTTTCAGCGAATGATGCCGAGGAAATCGAAAGGGCGATGTTGTCCTGTGAGACTATTTACAGAGATGGTTCGCATAAAGTTTCTGGGGTAGAAGAGCTAATGTCCGGCGCCCTTTTTTCTGCCAAATTTGAAGACGGCAAGTGGTATAGGGCTAAGATCATAAACGTCTCCCAGCTAGCCAGAGGCGTCGTCAAGGCATTTTTCGTAGATTATGGAAACGAGGACGATGTGTCTGTTGATGACATCAGGAGAATGGATGTCAAGCTTGCCAGTTTCCCTCATCAGGCGCAAGGGTTTATCCTGGCCAACGTCGTGCCCGTCGGTTCCAAGTGGAGCGAAGCAGCGCTGAAGTTTTGCAATGATCGGATCGTCAATGAGGACGTCCGACTCACCTTTGGCGGTTCGATGCAGGGAATTCCCCTCGTCAACATCTTCTGCAGCGACACCCAAGCCAGCCTCCCCTTCGCCGTGGAGCTGGTGCGTGAGGGTCACGCGCGACAGCCAGTTGACAATGCGGCTTTGGTGCCTTTTCCAAATCCTTCTATTAAAATGAACGCCATGTTATACAGCACTGATAATCTAGACTTTGGCGAGGGCCAGTTGTTCCTGATGCACGTTGAGAGCACCATTCAGTTCTGGATCCAGTCTCGTAAATCACAAGACAAGTACAATTGGAAAGGTATGGCGTCATCACTGGAGACAGCCTGCCGAGGCTATCAGGTTGGCGTGAATAACATCACCCAAGGGATGATAGATCAGCCGTGCATTGCCAGAAACGACTGCAAAGGCTGCTACGCCCGTGGGTTGATTAAGTCGCTCGATGGAAGAGTGGCCTGTAAGGTGTTTTTCGTCGATTATGGTAATGTCGAGGTGAAGATGATCGACCGTGTCTACCACATGTTAGAAGGGTACATGGGCATACCAGTCATGGCTCATTGCGCCACGCTTGCTCTGGAATTTTGCTCAACCGATGTTGAGCAGCTCATCCTCTCCTTGACTTCGATGGTGGAGCCAGTACCAATTTATGGCAAAATACTCGGAAGAGATGACCATGGGAAATATCGCTTGGAAATGCATGAACAGCAAAATCAAGGCTTGCAAGCCTCAAACCACGGTCTCATTCCTCTGACTTATGAGACTTTGACCATTGAGCTAGGTACTGTGTACAACGCTATAATCAGCCACGTGGTGTCAGCTGCAGAATTCTACATTCGTCTTGAGGAGAATAGAACAAATTATGAATTGAAATGCTCTGAAATGCAATTCTTGTTTGGACAAGTGGCCCCCGCCCCTGTCGATGAAAAGTTAATTTCTCCAGGCCTAGCATGCTGCACCAAAAGCCTACGGGATGGACGCTGGTACCGGGCCATTGTTAAATTCATGATGCCAAGTGGAGTACAAGTTTATTTTGTTGACATCGGAAAATACGAGACGGTGCCAGTGAAACAAGTTTTGGAAATTCCTCACCCTGTTGTTTTGAAAATGCCTGCTCAAGCCATACGTTGTAAGCTGGGAGGATTGACCTCTCAAGACGTCCAGGCCCCACGCCTAGTTAAAGAGCTCTGTGCCTATGAATCGATTAGCTTGAAGCTGATTGCTCTCAATAAGGATGAAAATACCGGAGCATATGTAGTGAATTTGGAGACCCATGGCGTCACACCAGCTTCCATCAACGAGCGCGTCTTTGCCCTGGCCCAAGCTGAGACAAATCCAAAGGTCTTTCCTCGCCAGCTTGACCGAGTGGAAAGCTTGTTCATTATAGTGTTTGAATCAGTTCACTGTTTTTTCGGTCAGCTGGAGAAGGTATCTCAAAAAGAACTGGACGTGCTTCAAGCATCGATAAACCGGTTTTACGGCGAATTGACCACGAGTGAAATGGTGCTCAAAGTGGAGGGAGATTATGTGGGCACGTTTTGCTGCGCCCCTTATGCTGTTGATGGTAGTTATTACCGCGCCAGGATCATTAAGAAGTTGGAGAACTGCGTTGATGTTTTGTTCATTGACTTCGGCAACGAGCAAACTGTATTGCTGTGTGAAATTAAAAGATTGTTGCCTGAATTTGCCGCTGTACCCTCGTTCGGCATCACTTGCCACATTGCGGACCCCATGAGAGTAGCGGCTTCTTCTGAAGCTATCGGTGAGGCACTCGCAGGGAAGAGTGTGTGGCTGGAAATACTCGACCAGGACGAAAACCATAGTTTTGCAGTCAGGTTCCGTGAATCACCCACAGACCTGGCGCTCAATAAAACGCTCATTTCGACTGGCCTGATCTCTCCTCCGACCCCTACTTTATTGGAATATCGCTGTCTTACCTTAGGTAATTTGGGTGCGTTCTTGCATGTGGAAATTGTGCGATTATGCAGTAATGCCAATTTGTAATCTTCCATTACTACATTTTATTTATCTGAAGTGAAGTACTGGAAATCCGCAAATTTAACCGTAAAAGTGGGGCAGCACCGAAGCAAACCGCAAACATACGGAGTCCCGTAGCAGAAGATTATATTCTTTTATATAATCTTTGAGTGTCCGTATGTAGGATGCTTCCTAATGTTTGCTGTTTGCTATAAATTTCGGAGCAAATAGAAAACACAGACACTGTTTTTGTTTGCTGTTTGCTTTAGTGTGTCCCCCCACCTTTACAGTATTCAAAAATAATTTTGAACACTAGCTTTCATTTTACTCTTATTTTAAAGCTGAAATATTTGACGAGGGAACAATAAATAGATTCCTTTTTAATTTTAGAGTTTAAAATTTAAGAAAATTGAGGAGTTGTTCGGAAATTTGTTAGTGAGATACTTGCGGATCAGCTATAAAGTATGAAAAAGCAAAAAAAAGAAATTGCATTGGGATAGTTTTGATCTGGAAATATTTCAAATTTGTTCTGATGAAGAAACCAGAAATAGCCAGAACATGGAATTAAATTTTCACTTGAACCATCTTGCATAACTTCTTTACTTATCGTCCTAGTTGTAAAGTTTCACATATACGCTTAATCGTTCTGTTGATGTCAAAAAACCTGAGCTCTATAAAAAGTAATGCTCTCCTCAACTGAAATTTTTTTGGGGTGATTATTCCATGGGTCACAGTTATGCCTTTTGGATAAATTTGATATTCCTGGTTTTAGGACTGTTCTCTTTGCTTTTATCAATTTGCAATGTTTATAACATTTCTTTATACATTTATAGAGGATGAAGAGCTTGTCGTGATAACACACTTCAAAAGTCCACTACATTTTTGGATCCAGAATCAACAAAATACGCCTATTCTGAAAAAGATAGCTGCGCAGATCGAGTTGTTCCTGTCCAATGAGTGGCATGCCGTGAGTAATTTTTTTTTTAAATTCCAGACGCTGATCAGCGTTATGTTTGTGAGGCTTAAAAGATGGTATGATGTAAACTGGTAATATCCACTTTTCTTTTCATTTGATTCTTTAGAAAATGATCAACAATCCTAAAGAAGGAATGCCTTGCTTGGCCTTAAATGATGATTCGATTTGGTATCGTGCTGTGGTAAAAGCTGTTCTTACAAAAAGTGAAGTCTGCATACAATTTGTAGATTATGGAGATTCATGCACATTACCACTGTCTGATTTGCGAGCCATTCCTGAAGAACTAATGGAATTTCCCTGGTATGTGTTCTCAACATTTTTCAGCAAATTAGTTAATTATTTGTTTTTAATTGCCATTGGTCTACAAAAATGTTGACTTAGACATAGTAGTTTGGGTATGATTCCTTTATTTTCTTGAATACACATTGGGTAGCCTTAATTCGAAATGTTCCAAGATTCAAAACTTTTTGAGCACTGATACGCTGCTACAAGTGGAAAATTCCCCACTTGTCCCTCGTTGTTCGAAAGAGCCGCAAAAAAAATTTCATGCGAAAATTATTAAAATATTGTATAAGATTACGTTCAAGTTATGTGTTAAATTGTGTAAATAAAACAAATTCATGATCCATGAAGTCGTGACCAACCCTCAGAGACTTCATATGCAAACTTTCTCCACTTTTTAGGTTGATCACCGCTTATTTCAGAAGCTAGGTGCTCATGTTGGTATCATCTTCGACGGTGTTTAAGATCTTTAGCAGCTTCTTCCACCACCATAGCTAAAACGCATTGAGCTTTTTTCTGTTGAGTTTCTTCAGTGTCTAACTTCCGCACCCATACGTCAGATCAAGATGGGGCAATGATGGCCTTGACCAGCCTGCCCTCGAGTAACAGAAATAGACCAACGTTAAAAATCAACAGACTAACCAGTCTGCCCTTGGTGGCAAGCTTTCCCCTCCTAGATCTTGCTCATGTTGGTCACTGTAATGTTCTCCGCTTTATTTCATTGAGGGATTTACCTATTTTTGCACTCTTGGATCCCAGCAAGTCAAAAGGTTTCATTGATTTCATCACAAGTCCTATTAGTTCACTTTCATCTTGATTTTTAAGCTCAGCTATTTGAGGTCTATGTCTTTTTTGTATATGCAAATATTTGATGAAAAAACATCTGGAACCCAATTTCGGATAAGGTATACTCAAACTGTATTAGAAAAATCTCCACTTGGATATATTTATGTTGGGATATCTGCAATATAATGACAAGTGAATATTTGCTTAGTATATATTTTCTTATGCACGTGTTATTTGGCAAATAACAGGGATACGCGTATAATAATAACAAAATACATTGATCATTGTTTATTTATAAATTGTGAAAATTTGAATGTGATTTAAAAACACTTTTCAGTCAAGCCGCCGAGTGTTGCTTCGCCGATGTCCGGCCAGTTGAATTCACTAGGAAAGTTTTGAAAGACGTAGAGATGCAGCTGTTGAATGTACAATTCCCAGTGAGAGTTCTCAGTAAGTTGATGTTTACAAAAATAACTTCCAAACCATTCATTCACGTTTGATTTTAATTAGCCCTACAGTTACTTATATTTTTTAATTTAAATTTGAAAACTCAAATTTTTAACTTCTGAAATGCCTGTAATCTGTTTAGTTTTTTGTTGGGTGAAAGATTTCTCGAGTATTATTATTTTCATCCATGTGCACTTTTGGTATACTTGTCGATGCTGAGGCGAACTAAGCCATTGGGGACTAGCGACGCTTTACCTTTAGACTTATGCCAGTGTGTCACGTGAGTCTTGGAATACTGCCGATATTTGAAACATGCTGGATGGAGTTCTAAAGGTAGTTTTTTCTGGTCGCCATAGGCTAGTTTGCCTCAGCATTTGTGAAGAGTTTGATTAGTTAACGGGTTCATCGTTGAATTCTTTTATAAAGAAGCTGTTTGGTAAGACAATGGAAAACCATTAAATGCGAATCTTTCTTATGTCCATTTCTTGGTTTCATTTAAGGTCACGAATTTCCGATTAAACTGGAATTCACCTTAGACATGCACAAAGAGATTCTATGGAATAACGATGTATTGAAAACTCATCCATCTAATTATGATCACCCGTCCAGCCTTCCACAAGCTAGTACCGAAAATATGAACTCCTTCCCTGTCAATGGTGAATTGAATAACAGTGGCTGGGATGACTCCTACAGTGCTCAATCGGAAGTTCTCCCAATTCAGCATGCCTCCCCCCACGATCCTAACCCACCATCTGACTGGAAAGAGGAGTGCACCAATGAGGATTTTAACAGTAGCTTCCAAAGGGGCAGCTACAGAAGTGGAGATTCAAGGGGCAGTCAAGGGAATCCGAGAGATGGCACAAGGCGAAGCCGCTGGGACCCACCGCCTGATGAGTGGGGCAGTGAGCCAAGGCATGGCCATTGGTCTGAATCAAGGAATGGCGAAGACAGAAAGCCTGGAAATCGTGGCGCTGGCCACCGCTTTATACCACCAAGAATGCAGAGGCAGATGGACCAAGAAGGATTTGACAAAAGTGGATCAGGCTTCAGCTCTAAGGTCTTCTACAAAAGCGACTCCAGAGCTGACAACCATCCAGCCAGCCATATGGTCAATGGCGGTCAGAAATATTCCGAACCTATGAAACAGAGAAGTAACGGGTGTAATGGTAGTTCCGCATTTTCCGAATCGCCAAAGCTGAAGTTGTCTCAGCAGCCTAATCTCTCTGGACAGTTCAAGCAAGTGACTGTGGTCCATGCGATCAGTCCATCAGAGCTCTACTGCCAGCTGACGGAGCAAAGTGTGGCTATGCGAGACTTGCTGGAAAAGCTGAACGCGCATTACACCGGCCTTGGGCCTGGTGAATGCGGGCTTTCAGAGTTTAGTGTGGGTGTGGATTGCTGTGTCCGATTTGCCCGAGACATGAGATGGTACAGAGCTAGGGTGGTGAGGCTCAGCGGCTTGAATGCTGTGGTTAGTTTCATCGATTATGGCAATGAGGAGACCGTGGAGCTGGTACACCTCAAAATATTGTTGCCAGAATTCCTAGGCATGCCTGCACAGGCGTTGAAATGCTGCCTGGAGAGCGTGAAACCTGTTGGGGCCACCTGGGAAGCCAGAGACTGCGAATTGCTTGTCGCAGTCACCAAAAACAAGCAGTTTCTGTGTCAGTTTCTCGACAAAACCGGAGATGCTTTTCCAGTCAAGTTGATTGACCAGGAGCAAATGAGCTACGCCGCAATCAGTTATGACCTTTTGGCACGCGGCCAAGCATTGCCAATCAATCCCGGAAGCAGCTTTTTCAAGGAGATTGCCGCTGGCCATGTGCAGAGCTCATTTGCGGAATCGCACATGGAACTGGGCAGCGTGGAAAATGTAACCGTCGTTTGGGTAAATGATCCTAGTCAGTTCTTCTGCCAGTTGGAGATAAACGCCAATAAATTACAGGACCTGGATAAGCGACTCAGATCAGTGTATTCGAGCAATGATAACAGCAAACTGGCCTTCCAAGCTCCCCCTGCTCCGAACACCCCGTGTGCAGCATTGCTCTGCAGCGTGTGGTATCGCGGTGTTGCCTTAACGACCGTAAGCAACAATGCGGTGGTTTATTTCGTAGATTACGGCAACGTGGAGGTCGTCGCCATGCAGGATATCAAAGTAATGATGACTGAATTCATGGAATTGCCAGCACAGGTTAGTTTATGGATTTAATTGCTAAGGTCTGATGTAATTCATTTGAAATAAATGACAGGTGCTAGTTTAGCCATCCTCATGCACAATTTTCAAGCCCAATCGTGGAATCATAACCCCGTGATGCCAATTAGAAATGTGACATTTTAAATTTAAAAACAACAGCGATCAATCTTTCACGCATGATAATGTGCAAAATCACGAGGCATTAAAACTTTGTACTTTGCACACAATTTAAATTGCGTTACAGGCGAGCAAAATTGACTAGCGACTTCTGAGGAGTAAACATCTGCTTAGTTATAATTTCCATTGCAGATTTGGAGGAAATTCCAAATTAAGCTAATTTAGATGTTAAATTGAGCTGCTCGGAGTTCACGGTCCGTTCTACGGTATAACTAGTTTCATTGACTAAAGCTGACATTTCTTCCTGAATGAAACTAATGATGGTACCACAAACTGGTGTCTCAGAATGTTTCAGCTTGGATGTTTGCTCATCAGAAGAGTAAAAAATGAAAACTAATTTCATTTTATTTTTATACATTTTCTACTTTAATATCATGGTCTTTCTCTTTCCCAAGGTGTACAAGTGTAACTTGAGGGGCATCAAGCCCTTTGGCAAATATTGGCCAAAAATGGATGCAACGAAATTCCAGAAGTATTTTGAGGGAAGTCTCATTTGCACATTTTGCAACAAGTACAGCCAGGGTTTTGAAGTCGATTTGATTCTAAATGGGAAAGATGTCGCCAGAGAGATGATTGCAGATAGATTTGCGTGTGTGGATGGGACGACAATCCTGCCTGAGACTCCAGTGAGATCCTTATGCTCTCTCGTCGGACTAGGTAGGTTTTAAATTCATAGCTATATTAAAAGTTGATGTATATGCAAGATAAGTTTGGGAAATATCATATTCATTATTTGGTATAAAATGTGTTCTTGTGCCAAATTTAATGCTCATACAAAATTGTGTTATTTTCAGAAGATGCGCCAACTTTTGTTCCCTTATCCTTTAAAAATGTTGGCCAAGACAATGCACCTGTCTGGAAGATGTTCAACTACAAATTCAACGAACGCGTTGAAGTTTTGTTCTCCTTTGTAATCTCGCCGGACCAGTTCTACCTCCAAAATGCAGTGGATGAGCCCAGGATTAACTCCCTCTTAGATGCCTTAAGAACCGAGTACTTGAATTCCCAACCGGAGGATCTTGGCGATATTGTTGTAGGCTCACTCTGTGTTGCTCAATACTCCGAAGATGATGATTGGTACCGGGCAGTGGTTCTCGGAATCCTCGATGAAGGCTATTGTGTGAGATTTATTGATTTTGGAAATGAGGAGATGATCCTGCCTGATAAAATGCGCAAAATAGCCCCAAAGTTTGTGGATTTCCCACAGTTTGCAGCTGAGTGCAAGTTGCATGGCTTTCATGTGCCTTCCGATGGACCAACCCCCGACACGATTTACGAAGCGTTCAATGGCTTGATCCAGGAAGGCGAAAAGCGGGTCATGGCTGAGTTCAAAAGCAAAGTTGGTGACAAGTTTCAGGTGGTGCTCTACGACCAAGACACAGAGTTGACTACAGAACTGCTAGTTGCCCTGGGCCTGCCTTTGTCACAAGCTTTGGATGTGCCTTCCACCTTCTTAAGCCAGACCTTCGCAGTGGGCGATTCGGTGGAAGTATTTGTCTCGCACATTGATTCCCTCTCTGAATTTTGGGTCCAAAGGGTGTGTGATGAAGACAGTATCAATAAGCTGCAGAATGAGCTGAAGGCCCTTTGTGGCGACGGCACTGAACCACATGGAGACGTTACCATCGGAGCACCCTGCCTGGCCCAGTATACTGAGGACGAAAACTGGAACCGTGCTCTGGTGCTCGCCATTACTGAGCAAGGGGTTCAAGTGCAGTTCGTGGACTATGGAAATTGTGATGTGGTGCAACCAGATAAGGTGATGAAGATCACTGAGAATTTCTTTGAACTACCCCGACTGGCGGTCAAGTGTGTCTTAAATGGACTTGAAAACTGTTCCCAGGAAGTCTGCAATTCCCAAGAAATGGTGGACGCTTTCTTTGAAGCCACCGGATATGGTGCCTTGACACTCTCTGCGAACGTTGTTGGTCAGGTAAATGACGCATTTTTAGTTCAGTTGCTCAGTGAAAGTGTGGATGTCATGGAGACGTTGAATTTGCCATTAAGCGGACAAGGCCCTGCCTCATTCAAAGCAGCGGGTGATGATTTTGAACTCTTGGAAGACAAACCGAAAATTGTTACAAATGTGCTGGGAATGGCACAACCTAGCAACGAGTCAGAATCGAGCATCGAGACAGAATTATCTGTTTACAAGCAAGAAGATTCCCACATTGAAACAGAAATGGTTTCCAATGATATATACGCTCTTGCAGAATTGGCCTACAAAGTGCCAGAAATCCCTTTTGACGTCAAAATAGAAGTTTACCTATCTAGCATTATCTCACCATCCCTCTTCTGGATCCAGTTAGATTCGAAGAGTGTTGAATTGACGGAAATGGCAGCTCATTTAGATGAAGCTTTTAATGACAGTACAGCAGATGAGGCTTTTGAACTTACCAAGGGCGTCCCCTGCATTGCTCAGTATTCAGCCGATGACAGTTGGTACCGAGCCTCCGTCCTGGAGGTTCTACCAGATCGCATGATTTCTGTGTTGTTCGTCGATTATGGCAACGTGGAGGTGGTTCCCTTTGATAAGGTGAGGAGGATGACTGAAGAATTCCAGGACGTTCCGGTGTTCGCACACCGGTGTCGCCTGACCAGGTTGAAGGTGCCGGACTCTGGTGCTTGGAATGAAGACGTGAATGAAACGTTCAAAGAGCTGTTAAACTTCGGTGAAGTTTTATGCTTGGCAGAATTTCTAAAGATCGAAAAAGGTGTGTACGTGGTGCGATTACTTAATATGGGAGTGGACGTCACTGACAGCCTCGTCGAAACCGGGAAGGTGGAAGCCAGTGCCTCTCCTTTGCAATTTGTGGAAGAGAACGTATCTGAAACTGTTTATACCGAAGATACCCCTGAAGATAATGTCAAAAACACGTCACAAACAACAAATGAGGATGCCAATGCGCAACAGGATACCCCCAAAGAGTTTGTCGATTATGAACAACAAAGCCTGGAAGAAAAGATCATGTCAGGCGATTGTACCGATGTAGAATTGAGGTTTAGTGCAGTCGAAGTTACCTGTAACAGAGATGGAGATGATTCTCCAGGAAAGACTGAGGATTTGCAAAACACTGCGGAAGATACCCGTGGAAGTGAAATCAGAGAAGAATTTGAAGTGGAATCACGGGATGAAGAAGAATTTTGGGCCGAAGAGGAGCCACGGGCCGAGGAATCAAGAGTCGACCTGGAATCAGTACGGGCTGAGGAGAAATCTACATGGGGTGAAGAAGAATCAAGAGTCGACATGGAATCGACACTGGACGAAGATGAATCAAGGGTCAATTTGCAATCGACACGGACTGAGGAGGAATCGACTTGTGCCGAAGAGGAGCCATGGGCCGAGGAATCAAGGGTCGACCTGGAATCAGTACGGGCTGAAGAGAAATCTACATGGGGTGAAGAAGAATTAGGATTCGACGTGGAATCGATACTAGATGAAGATGAATCGGGGGTCAATTTGCAATCGACACGGACTGAGGAGGAATCAACACAGGCTGAGGAAAAATCGACATGTGCCGAAGCGGAGCCACGGGCCGAGGAATCAAGAGTCGACCTGGAATCAGTACGGGCTGAGGAGAAATCGACATTGGGTGAAATAGAATCAAGAGTCGGCGAGGAATTGACACAGGAAGAAGAGGAATCAAGGATTAACGTCCAATCGACACAGGACGAAGAAGAATCATGGGTCGACGAGGAATTGACACAGACTGAGGAGGAATCAACAAAAGCTGAAGAGAAATCGACACGGGACGAAGATGAATCAAGTGTCAATGTGGAATCAATACAGGCTGAGGAGAAATGGACACAGGATGAAGAAGAATCATGGGTCGACGAGGAATCGACACAGACTGAAGAGGTAACAACACAGGTCGAGGAGAAAGCGCCAGAGGATGAAAAAAAATCAAGGGTCGACGAGGAATCGACACAGACTGATGAGGAATTAATACAGGCTGTGAAGAAATCGACAAAGGACGAAGAAGAATCAAGGGCCGAGACAGAATCAACACAGAACAAAGAAGAATCAAGGGTCGATGTGGAATCGACAAGGACTGAGAAGGAATCAATACTGGCTGAAGAGAAATTTACCCGGGTTGAAGAGAACCCAGAAAACTCGGCAACTGATAAGTTTGAATTAGATTCAGAACCAATAGTTGAGTTCGAAAAAAAGGAAATGGCATCGCTCTCGGAATGCAATACACAGAGCGACCACGTTGTGCAATTCGAAACTCATAGGCAACCTCTAGACGCCCGACAAAATATTGTAGATGGTGAAGGAAACACGGAATTAACCACCATCGAGAAAACCCTTGGCTTAATTGAAGAGACTCCAGACACTATCATGGACACATCCAAGGTGGATGAAGCTCATGACACTTTTGCAGCAGGTGAACAGGGTGCGACGGGAGGCCAAATGGTTCAATCAGCGCAAACGTCAGTGGTAGAGTTGAATTACATAGATCAAGACTCCGGTGTTGGAGAAATCTTCGAAGATTCCAGAAGTGAAACGGAAGACCAAGTAACCTGCTGGGATGAGCTAAGACAGAATAAGAGCGAGGAGAGGGATGTAGTGCCAATTTCCGAATTCAGTGCATCTGAGAGTGAAGAAATTAAGCCAAATTTGCCCAAGAGTCCTGCAGAAGTTGATGAAGTTGTTGCAATTACCAATGCTGTCGAAGATGATTGCCAAAGTAAACAGAAGGCTGCTGAGGTCTTGGACGTGACTGACACACATGAATCCCAGTTGGAACATGATGGAGAATTCTGGATGAACGGGGCTCCGGAAGAGATGGTAATTACCTTTGAAAATGTCGATGAGCTGTACCCCCATTCCGAAACAAGCAGTGGATCTCCGGATGATGACCGACAAAGTTCAATTGACCTAAATGTGTCTGAGCATAATTATTGCACTGGTTTGGCTGATGTAAACAAGATGTCAACTACCACTGAGAAGCATGAATCCCATTCTGATAACGTTGGCTGTCCATCAGAAACGAGGCACGAGGAACAGCAAAGTCAGGTCGCAATTGAAGAAGATTACGAAGAAAAGTGTGATCCCTCATCTAGAGAGCCAGTCACGGAAGACCGATTGCAAAGTTTGGACAGGGACTTAGAGATGGACAAGTCATTGCCAGTGTCTGATAACGAATCGTTTTTGGACGAAGGCGAAGAAGTTGCGCTTTCAACAGCTTTGACCACAACGCCTAAGCAGAGTAGTCCCAAGTCTGATAGTTGTGTTCTTGAAGACTTTATACCAGCGACCTCTGGTCAGGCTCATGAGTTGCTCGACTCGAAGCACATTCAGTCATGTTCACCGATCCATGATTATGTTACCAAAGAAGATGCTAGTGTGTCTGGTTCTAGAGCCATCTCAACAGCGACCGAGTCTGAAAGCAGCGTCGCCCTCGACCAATGCTCACTGGAAGTTTTGCAATCTCAGGAGAGTGAATCCCAGGATGAAGGTTCCGGCACCGCCCCTAGCAGTGAAGCCAAATTGGGGACTGACCTCAATTCAGAGGGTAAGCATATTATTTCTGGCACTTAATTTCTTAATAAAAACATTTTAGGATTTTCGTTTAAAAGTGAATTATTCAGAATCAAACGTGGAATTGTTTTGAATTATTTAATGTTTAAATATGTAGCGAAATAATTTTGATTGAGTTTTAAAGGAAATTGGAGAAAAAAATAATTGGGGATTCGTTTCAAATATAAGTAATTCTTATTTCTAACAAGAGTAAGCATGTTTGTGAAAATGTTGGCATTGCTTAGTATGCTTTATGTCCAAAAAATGTTAAATGCTGAAGCGTGAGAGGTAAATTATGTGTATTTTTCTGCGTTTTAGCAACCGTCATCCCATAATGTGTCTCTAGTATTTACTTCATTCGAAGTACGAGTGTACTACGAAGTAGAAGATGAACTTTGTGTGCTTCGGAGATGTATCAGAATGTGAAGAGGAAGTGGAGCTTGATAGATGGACAAGCATACATTATGCTCAGCCACCTAAATTTTGATTGGCATACGAAAAAGTTGCCTTTTATCGCCATGAAACGTGTTCAATTTTTGTTTTTCAAAACAATTTTGTTCTTAAGGTATCGTTGGCATTATTTTGTGATTTCACTTGATCGATTTCGTTTATTTGACACTGAATGATATTCAAACATTCCCAGTTGAGTTTAAAAACTTAGGAAATGGAAGGCTGAGTTAAGCACAGTTGTTACCTTCTATATTTTTAAACAATATGATACATATTTGCATCGAATTCAGTAGACAAAATGGTATTTCTTCAAAGAGTTCTCACGTTTAAATCGCTCTCTAGATTGTTTGTCTTTATCGAACATGCTACTTTAATTATTACTTCTCCAAGATGGTTGAAACGTTTTTGTTTGCATATTTTTTGTCTGGTTCCAATCCTAATTTCAGTTTCTGCAGCGGGAAACTTATATTTGCATTATGTTTGAAAACTTTACAGTTGTTTTGATGGAGAGTCGGGAAAATGTTTGGTTCCTATTAGATTGAGGCTATGCCTAATTTGTTTTCTATTTTGGTCAAGTTTTATGTTCATGTTTTACATGTAAGTTGCATTTTCATGCCAAAGACTTTTCAAAAGTTGAAGAAATAAAGAAGTAATTTTGTTAAGCCCCTCGCTGTGTTTCTGACTTCGCAATCAGCCTGCAGTTAAAATGAGTGAGAAATTCTAGACAATTTATCTGGAAAAATTTTTACACTTTATGCCTAAAGTAATCTTTGGAAATTTCAAATTTGAACTTGAGACACTAGGACGATTAGAAGCACCCGAAACTCTGTTTCATCTTGTGCGTTGCCAATGAACACTCAACAGGGTACCCCAGACCTGTAAAAGTAAGGCCTGCTTAATGACTTATTGTAAAAAAAAGGCAGGGAAATTCAAAGACACAGTCCAAAATAAATGTTTCTACATTATTAGGATATATTTACACAAATTTTAACCAACTCCAAGAATAAATTTGCAATACATGTATTCTCAACCTTTTCTGAATTCAAATCTGCAAAATTTCTACATGTATCAATACAGATTTGTAAAATTTTCAAAAATGTTTCCATGCTACTTTTGTAAAAATTTCAACATTTTTTCATTATACTACTTTTGTAAAATCTTCAACATTTTCCTATGCTAATGTGTTAATTTCCAAACACAATTTTCCTACCGTATCCTAATTTTGAAAATTTCCCAACACCATTTTCCTAAATATGTTAATTTTGAAAATTTTTCACAAATTAAATTGTCACTAGTAAATTTTGTAAAATATTGAATATTGTCTTGTGTAGCTTTTTCAAAATCGTGGATAACATTGGCATGTCAATTTTGACCTGGTCATTGGTCAGGGAAATTTGTTTAAAAATAAACACCTGCAAAATTCTGCCAGGGAAGTTGAATTTGAAATTGCTGGGGGAACCCAGATGAAGCGTTTCGAATCGAGCCAATAAGAGCCAATGTGCCTCCTTGCCCTTTGCTATCGCTCGAACTCTGTTTATCTTCGAGAATCGTTTCGTCGCCACCAGGGAGTGCTGGCTGTTCTGTTGTTTTCTATTTGGAATTTTGTTGTGTTCGAGTGTGTCGGATGCGTCTTCAGCTGATGTCGCTCCGAGTGCTGCTCTGAAAAAGGGTAAACGGTTTTCGTAATTATTTCCAAAACATAGCGAATCTTCGCGTCTGTCGGAAGGTCGTGTCTGGTGAGGGCGATGTGAGTTTCGCGTAGAAACTGCGTCATTATTTTCCGGGGTTATGCCTAATTCCATATCAGGTGTTGGGTAATGTCCATTTCCTTCGGGGGAGTGTTGTTTCCAGGTTGCTGTGCTTTACAGCTGCATTCGTTGATTTGCTGATTTGCCTACGTAAGTTAAGTTTACTAAAAAGATTCAAGGTGTGCCTGCATGTGTATATGAAAGGAAATTAAGTGCCTAGACTTGAGTTCGACCTGGAATGTTTTGGCTATAAGCGCTGCATGGCTGCAGTTGCGTGCGTTTTTTGTTTACATCTGTCTGCATGTCGGAAATGCATGATCGTGTGATTTCGGTGATTTTCCATCGCATGTAAATAACAGTCTGAGGAACTTTGGTTTTGGTCAGACATCGACCTTATCTTAAGCCTTGTTCGCACGGACACCTAAGTGTCACCTAATATGAAAAAAAGTGTGAGAGAGTCACATAAGTGGACATGCGAACACAGCTCTCCTAACAAAAAGACACTTAATTAGGAGAGAAAAGTTAAGAGTCACCTACCAGTTAAGAGACTCATAAATGACTGTGATGTCAGACTATGCAGTCCAGTAATTGTCATGATATTGTCTTTTATCCCTAATCAATGGATAGTCGCCCATTGAGGAATTATTAAGCACGCTATGTCATTCGAAAATCATACGGCGCTTTAGCTAATTTCCAGAGTTAGGTGAGTCATGCGAATGCTACCCTCCTAACTGACTTTTTCTCCTAGATAAGTGACTCTCTTAGTTAAGTCACAATTTAGGTGTCCGTGCGAACAAGGCTTAACTTGCAATTCACGCCGGAAACCCGGCTCGTGCTCATCCCAAAGGCAAACTGCCTATTTGCGGTCCACCCAACGTTTTCTACGTAGGCCAAAACGTGTGCTTTCGAAATTTCAATAAATAAGAATCGAAATTTAAGGACATTTTACGCCTTTTTCCTGGAAAAACTTTTGACATTTCACTCTCGACATCACCGTAGCCATTGGAATTACGATCCCCACCTATACAGTTTAATATACACTGTACCGTATTATTAGATGAGCCCAACCTGCATGATTTATATCAACGTCATACTGAATGAATACATATATACCCACACGATTTAATTGTGTGATTTTATCTATACCAGTAATACATGTACATGTATATGGTTCTGACGAAGACTTGCTCATATATGAGAAATTGTTTAATCCGAGGCTTAAATATGCTATATAGACATTATATAGGCCTACATTGGAGAACTTGCATCGTTTTGTGAAATTGAAAAATAATTAAAAGTTCTGAATTAAAATTGTTTAATATGTCGGGTATGTTAATTAAATGTAATGCAATTAAAGATTAATTGTCCATACTGAACATGCATTAGTATTGTAAAGAATGGCAAAGTAACATTGCAGTATCCCAACTGAAGTATTCACAGAAAAGCAGAAAAATCTCAATATTAGTACGTACAAATAGGTTTGCGAATTCTAATACGTGACACCTAAAATGGAAAATGCAGGACATCTAAGGACCATTTCAAATCATTGAATTAAAAATATTAAAATGTACACGTGTCCTTAGCATTTAGTTTAAAAAGGTTAGCACCATCTAAATCATCGCAAACGTTGTAACTGTATTATAAACGGAACAAATGCAATTAATTCGTGATATATGGTTGAACATCCCAGTACAAATTTACAAAAGTAAATATTTGCATCGCATTTGACTAAAACAGTTGTTTGACAAGTATACAGTATACATGTATATTTCGTGTCGCTCACTATAAAATTGATACATTCCGTCTTCCTCGATTAAATACGAATTTAGAGCAGAACACTAAATTGACATTCTGCGTTTTTTTTTATCTTATCTCATTACAGCTATTAAACCTACAAAACTTCATAAAAATAAACGACCCCATTCTTGTTTTAAAACTTCGTTTACGAGTAGCTTCACCCACATGCAAAAGAAATATTTCCAAAATATCACAAAAGTAGTACAAAATGAATTTACTCAAAGGTGTATCTTCAAATATACATTTCGCTTGAATTAAATGCACCTTGAGAGGCATTAGCTGTAACAAATGTTGGACTGCAATAACTGTACATCGTTAAATGCATCAATGCAAATATATTAACTCAATATCGTCTTTTTATATTATTTTTAATTGAATTTCACAATGCACGTAGACAAACGCATTTATGTATTCATGATTTCGGTGTGTTTTGGAACATTTCTATAGGTTTCAACGGATGGGGAATACTTATGGGGAATTGGCGAATCTCCAGCGCAAGTCCATATTATCATTTTAAGAATGGTCCAAGAATTTTCATCGGTGACGACTTGATCACGCATTTTGTCCTCGAACTCTGATATTAAGATGAAATCAACTCATTCCGCAAACAATGTTTACCTCGCTGTTTGGTCGCACCATTGTTAGTACAATGTAACACATATTTGCTCGTCATTACCTCAAGAAAACCTCCCAAATAACATAAAGAGTTCGCCCCATTTGATGCATATCTAATCACTTGTCGGAACGGACGTCCATAAATCGTAGCACCTAACAGAACTAGAAATATGTAGTTTAGACTAGACACATTAAACCGTCGTAAAATTGGCTATCAAACACTTCGGGATAATAAACTAGTCTTCTCCAGCCTTTGATGCTATTTACGACACGATGTAAATCTGAGCATAAAGGCTCGAATGCTGAGTTGCAACACGTTATTTATTCATCAGAATCTATTTTATGCCTTCTTTTGATCAGATTCCAACCGAAATTCAATGATTTCAACTGGTTCGTACATGTATATGCGCATACATAGAAAATGGATGTTGCGCATCAGATACGCATTCGTTGTCTTGTGCAAACAATGATAAAACATATACAGAATTGGTTACACGAGCAATTCTGGTAACTAATCCCATACGAGGAACAAAACTTGAAACAAAGGTGATGCAGCCATTTGAATTTGCAATCTCACCTCTTTCATACCGATGAAACAACATATACGTAATGAGCAAGAAAATTCTCCGGAAAAGTTTGGTAAACATGTAATTTTGTACGATTTTAATCAAACGACACCGTCGACACGAGTGCAACTTGTTCAAATAAAGTATAAATTAGCGCTAATCGAAGTAATTAACCTTAAAAACAGTCAAGGACAGCATGACGTGCATGTGCTAATGATTGTGTGCCTATTTTGAATAGCATAATGTATCACGCAATCTATAGCATCATTTGAGGGTGTATTTCACACGCCCTCAAATTTAAGCACCAATGTCTTCAAAGTGGAATATAAATTTAATGACGCGCTGTGATCCAGATGTTGCCCGTGGATCATACATGAACGGTTGAAAAAAAGCAGTAACCATATTACAGAAATGCAACGCGTCCCATTCTAGTTCAAATAATGGTGAAGAGATTCGAACTTGCAGCATGGAATTTTAAAAGCATCTTTTAATTATTTATTGGTACTTTTGCGCATTTAGAACATGTGGGGTATATACTAACTCCAAGCTGCTCCATTTTGAGAGCTGCTGCTCTTGTATAAAACTAAAACAAACGATGTATATTCGGCAAGCCAACTACGGTATTATTCAATATTAAATCTAGCGCCAGACCACCCATTAGCAAGAGGAGTAAACATAGCATCCTAACCTTTTATTAGAGGGGTTCGATCTCGTGTCCGGGTTTGTGACCCGAAATATTTGTTTACGTCAGGTGAATGGCCAATGCACGCATCTCAAGTGTCTTGAAAACTGTCGCAAAACGGATAAAATTCGCTTACATGTTTCGACGCTTTGGCAATCCATATTCGTCCCATGCAGATGAAAAAAGGCATACAATATTCCAATAGCATCACGTGTCGAGGTAAACACCAAAACCATTCCATGGTGAAAATGCACGAATTCCCCCGCACTCGCCCTTCTTCTTCCCCCACCTTTCTGGACGACTGTTCTCCGACTGGCTCCTCTGGCGAATGTCGTCATCAAAACACCCCCTCCGACCCA
>JAQGAO010002349.1:0-20025 GCA_034697705.1 Ommatoiulus sabulosus | reverse complement strand
TGTTAGCCCGCTGGGTGGCGCCAGTGGTCGGTAAGTAAATTTCTTAATTTAAAAGTCTCAATGTGCTCCCACCCTTTTGAACGACATCCGTTAATTTTTTGTTTCATTTTTCTTTTGTTCTTGCGCAGAACGCAATTGTGTACGATGGGACTTGATAACCTGGAGAAGCTCCTCAAAAATCATTGGTTGTTGGAAAGTGGTGGACGCGTTGCAGGTCAGCACTTTATCGTTGCTCGACCGTTTCTTAAATTAGATTTGTATCGTTAATTATTAGAATATTAGATTTGGGAGCAATGTTGTATAATGCCCTCTCCCCTGCCACATGGTACTAATTGTGTGCTGACTATATGTTAAAGAATTGAAAAATTGATTTGATTTAACTCGAAGTTCGCATTTTGTGCTGATTTGTTATCGTATTTTACTTGATTTATGTTGATAAATCTATCCGGCTTCAATTTTTGCTTTCAAATGATGCATAAGTTGCAATTTGCGTATATCTGCTCAAATGTCGAAGCCTCGTTTAAACGCATCATTAGTTATTTTGTTTTTATGTACTTTCTTAACTTTTTTTCCAGGGCAAAGAAGACTTTACCCAAAAAGCCCTCTCGCGACAGCTATTCGAGATAATCCTAAAGGTAAATGGTTCATTCGATGCGCTCACACTCAGTAACATTTTGTATATGTTGAGATTGCGGCGGAAAAATTGTGAGATTAGTAAGCAAAGAATAAAGAATTCACAAATGGATTTAATATATATACAGATAAGTTTCAGGAGAGAATAAACTTCAAAATGGTGAGACTTTGACTGTATTAATTTTTACTTCCTATGTATGTTAACTCTGTTTCAGAACGTAGAGTATACAGTAGTACAGTCAAAGCCGCTTAATTCGATCACGTAGGTTGCAGTGATTTTGACCGAAATAAGCGACTGATTGAAATAGACGAGGAACGTCAGACACGCAAAATACTGACCTTATAAAACTAATTTTCTCTATGTTTTAAAAATGTATTTATTTATTCGTACGTATGTATATTTACGTATTTTAAAAATTATTTGAACAAATTTTCCTGACCAAGACCGTGTCAAAAACGTACATTTATAAAAATGTTATCAACGACTTTTCAAAATCTATGCAGGAATATTTGAAAATTTTTAAATTTGTCTACGTAAATGCTAAGTTTTGAAAATGTGTACTCGGCAAAGGTTCGAACTTATGCAAATGTATCCTCGAAAATAATTGAAAATTTGTGCTTAGAAAATGTTGGGAATTTTTACAAATTTGTATTACGAAGATAAATACTTGGATTAACTTCCACAGCACGAACGTAAGCAGTGATTGCCTAACGTAAGGGGCAGCATCGACATTTTCACAAAAGCAACGCTTTGTAATACGCTAGTTTGAAAATGCAGCACATTTATTCCCGGAAAATGTGGACAATTTTGAAAATTTGTCCTCATAAACTATTTAATATTTTGAAAATTTGTTATCGGAAAACGTGGACAAATTGTGGACAAACATGGCGGATTATATTTCGTCTGCTTTTCTTCAAATTCGTCTGCTGTTCTTTCCTGAATGGTTCTTTTCGAAATTGGCGCTGCTTGGGCAGACGATTTGCACTCGCCTGTTCGTTTGAAAAAAATTGCTGTGATGCACCGATGACGTCATGAGGTTGCACTGAACAAAAAAAGACACGTGATCAAGTTACACTGGCGAGACACTGCACTACTCTAGTGTGGACGATTCGAATGCGCCATTAATGTGACGGATGACTCGTTCTCACGTGACATCACGTCATAAGCCAACAGCTGGGGCTTACAATAGAACGCTTTTATTAAATAAATCGAATTAACAAGCGTTCCATTTTCCAGTTTCGCTTATTAGCAAAATTGATAGTTAAAATCTAAAAGTATTTCTGAAAAATGCAAACCTGTACTCGTGATAAGGTAAATTTATCTTCTGAACTTAATAAGCATTCGCCTATTAATCAATTAACGTAATTTATGCGTGTTATTTTCTGGCGAATGAATTGGAATTGTTTCCAGTTTTCGGTTGAAACGAATGGGACTCCATTAGGAGCCCATTGCTGTTTTAAATATCTCATTTTATTTTTTTCTAAGAGATATCACGCATCTTATTTCTAGTATAACGCATTGTTTTTCTAATGTGTGAATACATTTTAGCGCCTATTATAAGCTGTGTGTCGGACATTTGACCCATCTTGTAGCATTAGTGCATTTATTAATTCGATAATATTTGCATATTTTTCAGCAATGGGATTTTGAATTCCTCAAGGACATTAATGTAAGTACGAATAAGTACTAATTGAAACGCGAGCATTTAAAGCCTATGAAAAGAAGGCCATTTATTAACTTAGGCCTACGTTTTATTTTTTTTTTTGGTTTCTTATCTGATCAAATGAGTATACACCTAATATAATCGAAGTTGTTGGAACACTTGTAGGTGTTCCAACAAGTGTCGCTCAGTAGTATGCGTCTACTATACCACTAAGCGACACTTGTTTGCAAGCGACTAGAAACAAGTTCAACGTGAACGCACCCTTAGGTTAGATAAACTACATTGTAAATGTGCCCAATATTTCAATTTTTACTCTATGCTATAGAAGTTGTACGTCTATTTTAAATAGCACTAGATTTTCTGGACGAAAACACACGCAATCTCTATTTCTATTAATTACCGAGCCTTTTCTTACATTTGGCTGTTTATTTCCAAAAATTGAACGTTTTAGTTTAAATTGCTGGATTATAGCAGTTATTCAGCCTAAATATCACTTGGTTTTCCCAATGAAAACATAGCAATCACGTAGCTACTTCGGAATGGATGAATACTGATCAGGATTTCGTGAACTGAAATATTCCAAACAGATTTGCCTTTCAGAATCATCCTTATTTTAAACCCTTTCCATTTATAACGAACTTTTAAAAGGGTTGATTGCATTGTACCTCATTTGTGTAGTTGGAACCTTTTATAGAAGGTTATTTTTGGGGTTCTCCTGGTGTAGCGAGAATTTATAGTATACCTTGGTTCTCCAAGTTAACTTAAGTATTTATTTAAATTAAGATCGTTTTAATGCTTTCGGGGTGATTTTTTATGACAGCAATTTCGACTCATAGCGGAAGAGAGGACTACTCTTAACAGACTCCCCCGCAAAGGAAGATCGAAAGCACGTAGATTAGCACGGGTTGAATTTGATCACCTAGCGAAGAAATGGAACATTAATTACTCAAGGAAAATAATCGTCTTGACCGATAAAAATGACGAAGGTACGTTCGATGCCAAGTAATAATGCTACAGTAGATGGCGCTTAAGAGAGCAACGGGGTTGGCTCTCTACAACGGGGGTAATCGGTGTTACGCTGTTTCAGAGTTTTTGGGATCCAAATCCGTGTTTGGTGTGTCACTAAAGACTTTATTGAACCGGGATAAAATGATGTTTCCGTACAAGCGTTTCAACATCCCAGTAGTTCTTCAAATGGTAAGCTCCTCCGAATGTGGGTCTTTTGTGCATAACTCCATGAATACAAATACTGTATTAATTGGTTATCTATACATATATATATACAGTATATACATGTATATAAGGAAGAGATGTATGTATGTTATCGGATCTCTGTAGCGTAACATTTCTTGTTTCTTTGTTTTGTACGTGATGACGCAAAACGCGTACAAAACGAAAAAAAAAATATAAAGAAAATACTCTTCGGCTGCAGGGCTCCATATGAGTTTTTTTTTGCTGTTTGCTTTGGTGTGGCTGCACCTTTATTCCTGCCAAAACTGTGGTAGGCCTACATTTCAATACAAGGTGAGTGTTTCTCATTTGTTTTAGCCTACCCGGAAAAAGCCGAGGTTACCGGTATAGTTCCATATAGAGCACATATTGCAGAAAACTTGTTGAAAAGCTATTGTTATTTTCATTCTGATCAGCTATACATACAGTTTGAATATATACAGTTTTTGAAGTCTATAATCACAGCACTAACCTTAGAAATGTTCTCCCAGCTTTTTGAATGCCTGGACAAGCATGGCCACCAAATTGAAGGACTGCAGCAACTAAGAACCGACGCAAATAAACTGAAGCAAGTTAAAACTATGATGACCACCGATTTCTACGGCAAAAAAAGTGTCATCGAGAGGGAGTTGATGGAGGCTCCTGTCGATCTTACGCTGGAAGTCTTGGCGTTTTTCCTCAAGGCTTTGCCGGAAACGCTGTTTACCAGATATTGCGGGAATGCATTTGTCCATCTGGCCGGTAGGTGGAGGAGCGAACACTAACCTCTTTTTAAGTCAGAGGCAATTTCGCCAGACAACATTGCTTGCCCCGAAATGTTACATTTCTAAAACCCGGGTTATCTGTCGACAAGTGTAGTTCAGGGAAATTTAAATTTTATATATCTTGGCGTTTCAGATATCCCGGATCCAACTGATCGATTGAAGGCGATGAAAATGCTAATTTTTCAATTGCCAGACGTCAATACAAATGTGCTACACGTAGGTTCAACAACTTATTTATTCAATTCTATTATAAGGGGGTATTCAAAAAGGACGTCCTCATGTAGGGGGTAGGGGGGGGATAGGTTGAGTCACGGATACAATGTGGACAGGGAGAGGAAGGGGGTATGACCAACTCGGACATTTATTCGAAAAAAAAAAATGCCAAATAAAATCAGTTCCTAAAGTAAAAGGGAAATTGAGCGCAATGTCGCATAGGTCATGTGTTATAAATTGCAAAAGTCAGTAAGCGTGGTACCTCCAGACCTGGAAAAGTCAGAGAACTAAAAGCTCAGGGTCCATTCACAAACTTTCAAATTTTCCAATACAAATTTGCAAAATTTTCATTTTTCTCGAGCATAAACTCGCGAAATTTTCAACCTTTTCCGCGAGGAAAAGGTTTACACATTTTTTCACGTTTTCTCGAGGACAAATTTGCACAAATGTTGAAGATTTCCCGATGAAAAATTTGCCACATTTTTCACGTTTTCCCCGAGTACAAATCTTCAACATTTCCGAAGAGAATTTTGCAAAATTTCCAACAGATTCTGAAGATAAATTGGCAGAATTCCCAACCTTTTCAGAGTGCAAGATTTACGTTTTCCTAGTACAAATTTGCAAAACTTCCAAAATTTTCCGAATATAATTTTAAAGTTTCCGACGTCTGAATGGGAAAGAAGGGATCCTGATTGACCAGACACAATGCTGACAGGGGGTAGGAGGGTGGGGGGGGGGGGGGGGGGGGGGGGAAGTCCCATTTTGGGGAAATTTTAAGGACGCCTTTTTTTAATGGCCCCTAAGTGAATACTAATGAAAATAATTGGCATTTACTGTATTTAACTTGAACATCTTTTGCTTATAGACTGATATGATTTTGTGATAATTTAATTTTACCCGTGTCATTACTACTTGTTTAATTAATTAAGCGGTGCCATGGACTATCGATTATCCGGAAATAAATTGTAAATAAATTTACCCGGCTAATTGGAAGTTCGGATAATTCGCACGACCAATAAGAAAGCTCAAAAACACGAAAAGACATTATTTTTCGACCTAGAAAACAACTTACATGGTTATTGATGATGGAGGGTTTTGTTGTTGACTCGATTAAAGCACTTTACTACGGGGAAAGCGCAGTACACATATAGCTTAATTCTGGCATTTGACTCTCCAGGAAATGCCCTATTTTCAAGCACATTTCTGGATAAACTGTACACTTTTTTTTTATTCCAATTGTGTAGGAAATTTTGTTGAGGCTGCAGCAAATTGAAAGTAAGCAATCCATCAATTTGTTGGCAACGAGTGTCGTCGTACCATTATTCACCAAGAGTTTGTTCGAAGTGGCGACTGTCAACAATGTGACCATCATGATCATCAAAAACAGAGAAATCTTGTTCACCGTGCCACCGTTCATGCTCGACGAATTGAAGAAGAGCAATGCCAACAAGGTACATAAAGAATAGATGTATGTTTGTATGTGGGTGACTTAATAAGCGAATAGCGTTTCCTTGAAGCGTCTTTGCTGAAGTGGTACGCCACGTGTCTATATACGTAACACAAATGCTCGAAACTAGTTTGAGCTTGTTTGGTACAAGCACGGACACGTTTAGACAAGGCGCATGCGCGCAAGGAGTCTATGCAGCGCAGTTAAGCCGTTGCGACTAATTCATCATAGACGGCGCCGAAATTTGGCCGAACTAATTGAATCTTTTCTATGGCAAACCCTGAATGATTGCAGCGGGTTTGAGATTGCTTCGCTTACCCCCGACTGAAGGTATGATTGACGAACTTTGTTTTTTTCGGGTGAATTTCAGGTGAAAGGTTTCTTGAAAGGACTAGGTGGTCATCGTTAAGGAAGGTTCAGGCACCTATTAGTATGTCGCGGATACACCGGGCTCTAAAATTTTTCGTTGAAGATGTTTTGTCAGATATGCGCGCACTAATAAATGTCATAGGCACTATTATTTCACTAATTATGCAACGTTGACCAACTTTATAATTCGAGGATTGGCTCTATCTTCTACGGTTTAGCGTTTAAGATCGCATGCGCCATAAAATTGGCGTGCACTGTAATGTTTGACATGGCTTCTGGAGTTCTCACCTCACATCCTATTCACTGATGTAAGCACATTTTACTTAGCAACTGAGGCGGTAAAGATATTTGAGTGGCCCAGACATATGCCCCACCCTTTTTTTACTTTTTTTTTTTTTTACTTATAGCAAGCCTGGTTTTTACACGTTAAATACTTGGGTATACTATGTAAAACAAATGTATGCGCTAAATGTAAATACACGTTTGCTACTTCTAAAATACATGCACGTGACATGGGAAATGCATGTAAATACATGTTTTATATACAATATTGCATGTATTTTGATGTTACACTGTATATTATTATACATGAAGGCCTAAGTAACATCCCCAGAGGAAAAATCCATACATGAATGTATGGATATCCACAAAAATCATATGGATAATTATGGATATCCATTTGACTTTCATCCTTTATCATGGATATCCATAACAACTTTATCCATTGTCATGGATATCCATAGTGATTCCGTCCATTGACATGGATATCCATAACAACTTTATCCATTGTCATGGATATCCATAGTGATTCCGTCAATTGACATGGATATCCATAACAACTTTATCTATTGTCATGGATATCCATAGAGATTTCGTTCACTGACATGGATATCCATAATACTTTAATCCATAATCTCCAATATCCTTAATAATTTATTCCATGTACATGGATATCCATTAAAACTTCTCATGGGTATCCATAAAGTATGCACTGCACAAATATAGCGGAAATACGAATTTTTTATCTATAAACAAACTTTTGAAATACCATTTCTCAAAATATTCTAAAATGTGAAATTGGTTGGTTTTTGGTATACATGTATATTGTGAGCAACCTTGTCATCTGAATAGTTTCAAAAATGTTAGGAAATCCATAAAAGAATTCATTGGATATCCAATTTGTGCTTAAGAAATGATCACCCAAAACATGGAAAAAATGACGTCTTTTTTGTTCAAGAAATGACCACCCAAAAGCTGGCAAAAAACCCTGTCATTTTTGGTCGCTTTTTCGCTAAAGAAATGCCCACCCAAAACCTGGCAAAAATTGACGTCATTCTTTGGTCGTTTTTTTGTTCAAGAAATAACCACCCAAAACCTACCATAAAATGAAGTCTTTTTTGGTAGTTTTTTGCCCACAAAATGAGTACTGCAAAAACGGCCTTAAATTGCGTAATTTTTTGGATTTTGGCACCCAGTAATGGTGCCAAAATATGAATTTTCAGCATTTTTGGCTGTCAATTTATTTAATTTTTTTTCACTCTACACGATTATTAGTACCCTAGTATTAAAAGTTGTTTGCATGGATGTTTCGAATTTAGAAGTTAACATCCGGGAAAAAAAGCAGCTATTTAAAAAAAGGGTGTTTAATTTTTTTTAAAATGGTATTTAAATTTGACAATAATTTGCTGTTCTATATGCATTATATTAGTTTGCATCTTTTCATTTTACCGTTTACGCATCTTTACAAGCAATTGCGCATGCGCATTAGTTTATGAGACCTTCGATTCCTCTTCTCTAACATCTTAAGACCCTTTCAAGTTGTGAGTCTGGATAGCGCAGTGGATAGCGTGATGGCTTCGTAGATGGTAGGTCGCAGGATCGAATCCGGGTAAAGTTCAACAATTTATTTCCAAATTAATTCTGTCACTGTATATCAATTACAAGTAGAATTGTAGCATTGGAAGTCTCTCAGGCTGATAAATAATGTAATTTTTTAATTTTTTGATTAAATTTCTCATACATTACGTTCGTTTTAGGCCTAAAAAAATATCCATAGGCCTATATGGATATCCATTAGACCAGTTATCCATACATGGATATCCTTAACCAATTCTCCATACTATGGATATCCATGTATGGATTTTTCCTCTGGGGATATGTATAAACAGTATTTATTTAATAGCTTTAGTACAAGAAATGCTTAGAGCGCATGCGCCACCAAACGGAACTTTATCTATACATTTACGTTTTTCATCTACGTTAAGCTATGGCATTTCCTGAGTAGCTATAAAATATAGGTAGTTTTGTCTATCATGTTTAACGGGCATGCTTCACGTGCATTATGCACGTGGGATTTCCAAAAAATACGTTCTAAAATTTGAATGTTGTAAACGTTCCATTCGTTCTTTATTCATTTGATCAACCAGTCACAAAAGCAAGCTGTTATAAGGCCAAAATTTAAGCGTAAAAATTGAAGGAGTTTCAAAGTGAAGTTTGAAAACTAAATTTGAAGAAATATGGCAAAGCTTAAAATCGAAAAGAGGCGTGGAACAAACATCAAGTCAAAACCAGAACAGGATCAAATCGAAAATCAAAACAATTTTCTGCATCAGAAGGGTTATGAAGTAGGCCAAATTATTGCCGAAGGAAAATATTACGTAGTGAAGGTAACAAATTTGGCAGAAATATTTTTTCCTGAGGATACCAATGAAATTATCAAAATCTATAAAAAATCCCAAAAACCGTTGTAAAATCACGATACCACAAATGTTATTCTAACCAGAAAATTATACTGGTATACATGTATATTGCACGCTACATCTCCTACGCATTGATGTCTAGTATATTATAAAAACCGGTTAACTGATCTAGAATATTTCAAAGTGGTCGCGACTATGTGATAAGCCGGAGAAGAATTGTACACGTATAAAATATTCACATTATATTCTAATAAACCGAGCCACGAATTTTTCAATAAGTTTTACAATATTTGCAATATGTTGGTCTTAGCGTCAGCATTTTTAATTTGTTAAACTTGTTGCAAAAATTATTCTTTTGAGAAATGTGAACGAAAAGATGAAGGATCGACTACTTTAAACCCAAATACTGTATTGTAAAACGATATTTATCCGTAGCAAATAATATTCAAAACATTGTTTTCAAAAAATTCTTATTATACGAAAACGTTCAATTGCTAAAAAATGTTCGTAACTTCTCGAATTTTATTGAAATTTTAAAATTAATATAGAAAATATATGCAACGTCGATAGTCGATGAATTGATTTACATAATCATTGACAAATGATCATCGCATTTCCATTCTTAACTAATCGTCAGATTATCTAGCCAGTGACAGTACAGAAAAAATATAACATCAATCTAAGTATGTCATACGATACCAAATTAACACATTTCCTTAATTTTAATAAAATTTCTAAAATAATTGTTCTGATAATATCCTTTTTTTACGACCCAAAATTTTTAAAAAATATAAGTCTGGAAAATAGATTTATTAGAGAAGTCGCATTTTCATTACATTTTAGAGAGCCAAATCGATCAAGGACGATCGTGACGTAGCCATAAAACTCGTTGACAAATCGGATTCAACAGCCTCTACTTATTTGCAACGTCTGGTGCATCAGGAATGGCAAGCTTTACTGGCATGCCAACACAAGAACATAGTGGAGTTGATCGACATTCTCCATTCTGAAACCACGCAAGAACATCTTATTTCGAAGTTCATTGAGTAATTTCGTACATGCACGCTTGAAAATTCCTCGTGTGATGTGGCTTGTTCAATCTTTCAGCGTATTTATGATAATGGGATTTGCTGAAAATGGTCCTCTGCACAAGATAATCTCAGAGTACGAGTCCGGAAGAGTCCCAGAAAGTCAAGCCAGAATTTGGTTTGGTCAACTGATTGACGCCATTGAGCACTGTCATAAGAAAGGCTGGGCACACAGAAACATAACTGGTACTTGCATCTATATCTACTGTACATGTAAACGATGCTCGCTCCGAAACATCGACATTTGTTTGACCTTAAGAGGAAGCATATGGTGCTGCCATCAGCGAACGACTATCAAAAACAATCCCTTCTGGAACATTGGAAATAGCTCCGTAAATAGATGTTGTGCATGGACGTAATGCAGTTTAAAATTCATTTTAATTTATTAAAATGTATGTTCAAATTGAATTCCCGTCAATGCAATTCTCGTTAGTGCCTTTCAAGATTAATTTTAATAACGTAAAATATGTATTTTAAAGTGCATCACAATTCTATTTACACTAAAATAAACGCAGTATTTCCAAATGCATTTCTTTTCAATGTGGGTGATGGCGCCAGATAGTGATCAATAATTTCAACAGGTATTAAAAGGTGGTAGCACTGTAGGCATTTTTTAAAAGAAGTGACTTATGTTCTTTCCATGCATGAATTCCAGTGCATGACATCTTTTTGGATAGGCACAAGAACGTGAAACTAGCGGGGTTCAGTTACGCAACCCCGATCGTTCAGACCGAAGATAACAAAATCCGACCCAGCGAATCGTTCGCAGTGATTAGGGCCTATGCGTCGCCAGAGATCTTGCAACGTAGCAAAATAAACCATATCTGCTATTGGATTTTGTCCAACATCCGCTTTTCGACTAACCTTCCTACGTTTTACTTTTTATCACTTAGGAATACCTTACGACGCCATCAAGTTCGATATTTGGTGCGCTGGAATAGTGCTCTACGTCATGGTCATGGGGTGCTCCCCTTATTTAACGGAAGGGAAATCAAATGAGGTGCGTTTAATTCATTGACTTTCCGAAATCAGCTGAGAGCACGTAAGCCATTCCTAGTATGGCCACTCGTCGCTAGCCCTGGTCGAAGGATTAGTATAGAAAAGTACAAAATTATTCTGATATTAACCGATATCAGTATAATCTTACTGATATCACTACAGCTCTTACTGATCTTAGTACAGATCTTACTGATGTTAGTAGAGCAGCCATACTGATATTTGTTTGGCTATACTAATATCAGTACTGTTCATACTGATATCAGTATAATATACTGATCAGTAGTTCCAAATATAAGTACAGTAGAGCCTACTAATATCAGTATAGAAAAGTATACTGATCCTTCGACTAGGGAGGTTTTGGGAAATGTACCCTTCATGAGTCAATGCGCGAGTGTTCGACAATGCACCTGTGTGCAAGTTTTCTCCACTAATATTCAGTTCAATACATTTTTTCATCGTCCAGTATATGGGCGGTTGGCAATATTTTGGAAGCAAACAATTTGCATGAAATTCGGTGCGAACTTCAACAAACGTTTGAACAATTAATTGAAATAATTTGTTTGTTTCTCGAAATATTCAATTGATTGAATGAGATTGCTCTCTGCTATTTTTAGATATTTACAAACTTTAATTTTCTCAAAATTCTCAACACTATTAATAAGGGTACTCAGATAGTTTGGTGTGCAAGTATACACGGTAATTAATTGGTGTAATAAATGCATTCATGGTTAGCATGTCGACTTTTCACACGTGACCTCACGACTGAAAAAGTATTATTCGGAAAGGTTCTGTCTAAGTGCTCCTAAAATTCCAGTCATACACGATTTACACTGTGAGAAATGTTTCTAGATTTAGACATGTTTTATGCCTTAAAATTGTTAAAGGCATCTGAAATTTAGATTTTTTTAAAATTTGAGACAACAAAAGTGCTGATATTAGAATAGATAGTTATTTTAAGATGGATAAAATGTCACATTTTAATTTAAGACACAAAATGTGTATGAATTAATCAAACACTTTATGGGACTTAAATGCGCACCAATCAGATTAAACTTCCTGTCACCATTTGCATTTAGTTTGCAAATGGAGTTCTCATCAGCTGCATAAATTTGTTGAAAAAACGAGGTATTCGTGGATTCATTGCTGCGTCCCTGGCTAGGGAAGTGTTAAAAACAAATTTATGGATAAAATCAACGCATCTCTCTGTGACATAAATACACAAATATACGAATTTGAAAGAAATAATAAGTGCCTTCAAAGCCTGGATATAACAGCATGCAATGGTGGCGCTTCCACACATATTCATAATGGAACACAAACTGAATACAAGGTATGTTACAAATTGTTAACATTTGCAGTGGACTTGCATTTTTACAAACCTAAAATTTAGTGAGTTAGTCCCAAAATAGATCAAACAGGCATGTAACTGGTACCAACTTCTGCTTATTCGCATGAAATTTTGCGTGTATGTACCAAAAATTGACATTTTCTTTTTTTAACAAATGCTTGCCAAATCCATTCTGACATTAGTTATTGTGTGTTCTTTCTAGCTCTTTTTTATCAGTAATAGGCTTTACTTTAATGACAGTCACAGGTAAAAAGGCGAGAATGCAGTTGGTGAAAAATTTATAAAAAATTTAGAAGAAATGAATGTTGGTTAATCTAGAGTCCACTGTTCACGTGGAATGAACATTTAAAATGTTTTTCCACTCAGATATAATTGTAGAAAGGTTAGCCTATTGTTAGAAAGAGAAGAGTGGTGACGGTTTAATTTAGAAATGAATATGTAGCAATGATCCTAAATTAGGATTACAGAAAACACATTTTTAGTTTTCAATTTTAACGAATTTTTAACATTTCCTGGGTATTTTTTTGTAATTTGCATCATGAAAAGCATTGCAATGCACATTTATTATGTACGTCCTTTTTTCTTTATCATTAACTTCCCGATGTATCTGAGAGAACCAAAAAGAAAATTACAATGTTCACTTTATATTATATTTGTTAACATAGTTTTTGATATAACCTGCATTGGTATATTGGAATTTCATTTTGCACCTAGGTGCAGATGGCAGTTTAAATGTCTCAAATTTCAGTCACTTTAATTAAACAAATAAAAATGAGACGTTTAAAATTAATAAAAAAAAGACACTTAATTTTAAGACTGCTAAAAGGTATGAATCCTGTCTACAAGCAAAAAACACTTTAAATGTCTGATTTCAAGACACTATACTTTTCCCAGTGTAGCAGAGGCGTGTACGTGCAACGTCCCAATTACACAATTAGAGAAGAAAGCAAGAGTGACAGGTTTTCTCGCCCCAATTTAGCGCATCTTCAAACAGGAATTACTGGCCCAGATGGATCGTCCGCTACAGTTTCCGAAAAATGAATATTCATCGGCTGCCTTGAAGTCGCTTCTGAAAATGATGCTATCCAAAGCCGAAACGCGTCCCAGCATCAAAGAGATCAAGAGGAACAAGTTTATGAAACCTTAATACAAAATCAAAGATTAAGTCATCGGGTGCTAAATGTGAATCAAATAGTGAACATTGTCGAAATTTAACATGTCGTATATTTATTATAACCCGCATTTGTATTGTCAAGTAAATAAACTTATCACCAGCAGGCTGGTGTGCAGTCACTTTTTATAATTTTTACTCATGTTTTAACAAGCCTAAAATGGTTCCCGGACAAAAGGTTGCCAGTGAAAGACCGCCGGACGTTTGGTAGGCGGACATAAGGTCGCTGAACAAAAACACCGTTTAGCAAAAATATCGCATGCGCAAATGACCGCTAGGCAAAAAGGTCGCGAAAAAATAAGGTCGTCTGTAAAAAAAATCGTTGATCAATTAGATTGACTTTGTGTGATTTTCTATAAACTTACAACTTACGTATAAAATCAGTTCCTAAAGTAAAAAGAAATTGAGCGCCATATTGCATAGGTGATGTGTTATAAATTGCAAAAGTCAGTAAACGTGGTACCTCCAGTCCTGGAAAACCTGGAAAAGTCAGAGAACTAAAAAGCACAGGGTCCATTTGCAAACTTTCGAATTTTCCCAATACAAATTTGAAAAATTTTCATTTTTCTCGAGCATAAACTCGCGAAATTTTCAACCTTTAAATTTCCGCGAGCTCATATTTACAAGTTTTTTCTTACGTTTTCTCGAGGACAAATTTGCAAAATGTTTCAAGAATTTCCGAGGAATAATTTGCAACATTTTCCACGTTTTCCCCGAGTACAAATTTTCAACATTTTTAACTATTTTCGATTACAGATTCGTAAAATTTTCAACAGTTTCCGAAGAGAAATTTTCAAAATTTCCAACAGATTCTGAAGACAAATTGGTAGAATTCTCAACATTTTCAGAGAACAAAATTTACGTTTTCTGATTACAAATTAGCAAAACTTTTAAAGTTTTCCAAATACAACTTTTTTTTAAGTTTTCCATGTCTGAATGGAGGAAGGAGGTCCTGATCGACCAGACACAATGCTGACAGGGAGTAGGGGGTGTCCAATTTTGAGAAACTGTTATGGACGTCCTTTTTGAATGACCCCTAAGTGAATACTAACGAAAATAATTGGCATTTACTGTATTTAACTCGAACATGTTTTGCTTATAGACTGATGATTTTGTGATAATTTAATTTTACTCGTGCTATTACTACTTGTTTAATTAAGCGGTGCCATGGACTATCGATTATCCGGAAATAAATTGTAAATAAATTTACCCGGCTAATCGAAAGTTCGGATAATTCGCAAGACCGATAAGAATGCTCAAAAACACGAAAAGACATTATTTCTCGACCTAGAAAACTTTTTACATTACATGGTTATTGATGATGGACTGTTTCGTTGTTGACTCGATTAAAGCACTTTACTACGCGAAAAGCGCACTATTCACGCAGCTTAATTCTCATGTTTGACTATCCAGGAAATGCCCTATTTTCAAGCACATTTCTACATAAACTGTACACTTTTCTTTATATCTATTGTGTAGGAACTTTTGTTGAGGCTGCAGCAAATTGAAAGTAAGCAATCCATCAATTTGTTGGCAACGAGTGCCGTCGTACCATTATTCACCAAGAGTTTGTTCGAAGTGGCCAATGTCGACAAAGTGACCATCATCATGATGGTCACATTGTCGACAGAGAAATCTTGTTCACCGTGCCACCGTTCATTCTCGACGAATTGAAGAAGAGCGATGCCAAAAAGGTACATCTGCATATACATGTATATATATACAGAATACAGTGTAGATTTATGTTTGTATGTGGGTAGCTTAATAAGCGAAAAGCGTTTCCTTGAAGCGTCTTTGCTGAAGAGGTATACGCCATGTACGTAACGCAAATTCTCGGAACTAGTTCATTTGGAAAAATGTTATCCATGACTTTTTAAAATCGACGCAGGAATTTCTTGAAAATTTTCAAATTTATCTTCGTAAATGTTAAGTTTTGAAAATGTGTACTCGGAGAAGGTTTGTACTTTTGAAAATGTATCCTCGGAAATAGTTGAAAATTTGTGCTTAGAAAATGTTTGAAAATCTGGCAAATTTGTATTACGAAGATAAATACTTGTATTAATCATTCACAAAACGAACGTTAGCAGTGATTGCCTAACGTAAGGGGCAGCATCAAACATTTTCACAAAAGCAACGCTTTGTAATACGCTAGTTAGAAAATGCAGAAAATTTATTCTCGGAAAACGTGGACAAAATTGCGAATTTCTCCTCACAAACTATTAAAAAATTTTAAAATTTATCCACACAAACTGTTGTCAAAATTAGACGGAACCTGGAAAAATACAGGACGTCCTTTACGGATGATCGCTTATTACGCAGAATCTCCCTGACTTTTTAAAAATAAAGCATCGTTTCCTAATTTTTCCAGGTCTGGGGAACCCCGATTATTTACGTAGTTTTATATTTGTAGTTTCAAAGTCTTATAATATAAAATGAAAAATATAGTTATTAAAAATAATCAAACACCGAGCGGACCGTCGGTTGAGAAACAGTGATCTAGATGCCTTTTTTTACTGTAATGAATGACTCGAACTCACGTGACATCACGTCATAAGCCAACGGCTGGGGCTTACATTCAAACGCTTTAATTCCATAAATCGAATTAACACGCGCTCCATTTTCCAGTTTAGCTTATTATCAAAATTGATAGTTGAAATCTCGGCGTATTTCTCGAAAATGCAAACCAGTAGGCGTACTCGTCACAAGGTAACCTTAATCTTCCAAAATTTTTAAGCATCATGCATATTAATTAATTAGCGTAAGTTACGCGTGTTTTGTTTTTGGCGAATAAATTGGGATTGTTTTCAGTTTTCGGTTTTAACGAATAGGACTTCCGGACTTCATAAGGAGCCCATTTCAATTTTAATTATCTTATGTGATTTTTTTCTATGAGATATCACGCATTTCATTTCTAATATAAAGCATTGTTTGTCTAATGTGTGAATACATTTTAGCGCATATTATAAGCTTTGTGCAAGACATTTGACCCTTCTTGGGGCATTATTGCAGTTATTGATTCGACATTATTTGCATATTTCTCAGCAATGGGATTTTGTATACCTCGAAGAAATTGATGTAAGTACAAATACAGTAATTACTAATTGACACGCGAGCATTTAAAACCAATTAAAAAAAGTCCATTCTTTAACTTTTTGGTTTCTTATCTGATCAAATGAGAATACAACTAATATAATCTAAGCTTATTTCTATATATGTGAGTTTTGATATGTCGCTGCTTTTTTTTTTCTGAAATGAGCTGTATTAATTTATGATTGGTATGTATTTTATCACTGAGTATGCTACACTCTAAAAAATTTTGAGGTTCATTCCAGGTTCTTCGGAAAAACTCCCATTTTTTTCATAAAGATACTTCGAAGCACCTCAACTAAACGTGTCGACTAAATCAGAGTTACTGGCCTTCGAGGAAGGTTCCATAGTTCTAATATTTTATAGAGGAACCTCTTCAAGAATGGCACACCACGTGACAGCTGCATTCCAAAACCAGAAACTTTTAATGTTTCGCGCAGTTTCTTTTTACACGTCACTGTTGGCTCGAGGAAATTGGATTTCGAAAATAAATCAATGTTAATGTAAGTTTTTTTTTGGATTATTTCTGTTCACTCCATTGCAATGTTTTCGTTGTAAACACGAATTGCTATTCGGTTAAATAGTTGCTATAGTCCTGAAAATGTCTAGCTCTGTTTAGATATACAACGGTTATGGTGTACAGTAAAAGCTGAAATGTTTTGCACGGTAATTTAAACGTTTTATGTCAGGTCAGGTTAGGTTTGGTTAGATCAAGATAATATGCCCAATATTTTAGTTTTTATTCTATGCTATTGCAGTTGTACATCTACTGTAATAGCACTTTTGATGCATTAAGATGTTTTTTTTTTTCTAAATTTAGAACGTTTTAGATCAAATTACTGGGTTATAGCAGCTATTCAGCCTTAATATCACTTCGTTTTCCCAATGAAAACATAGAAATCACATAACTACTTGTGAATGGATGATACTGATCAGGATTTCGTAAACAGAAATATTCCAAAAAGATTTGCCTTTCAAAATCATCCTTATTTTGAAACCTTTCCATTTACATGTATAACGAACCTTTGAAAGGGTTGAGTGCATTGAACTTTCTTCGAAGTAGCTAAAAAGGTTCTCTTGGTGTAGCGAGAGACAGAACCTAAAATGGTTCTATTTAGTGTACCTTTTTTTTAGAGTGTACATTTTCACACCTTGTTTTTATCCTAGTTCCCTTGAGTATTTATTTAAATTAGCATCGTTTTAATGAATTCGGTGTGATTTTCATGACAGCAATATAAACTCATAGAGGGAGAGAGGAATTCATTTTTTCAACTCCACCGCGAAGACAGAGCGATTGCACGTAAATTAGCACGGCATGAATTTGATCACCTAGTGAACAAATGGGGTATTAATTATTCACGGAGAATAATCCGCTTGACCGATAAAGGTGACGAAGGTACGTTCAGTGTTAAGTAAATATGCTTGCTACAGTAGATAACGCTAGCGCTAATAAGAGCAACATGGGTAATCATTGTTATAATACGCTGTTTCAGAGTTTTTGGGGTCTGATTCCTTGTTTGGTGTGTCACTGGAGTGTTTAAAATTACTGGATAGAATGGTGATTCCGAACGAGCTTTCCTTCCTACCCTCAGTTCTTCGAATGGTAAGCTCCTCCGAATGTTGGTCTTTTGTCCATAACTCCATGAATACAAATCTATTGTTTTTTTCCGTGTAACACATATTTCAGAAACCTTCATGAAAACCTTGTGTTATTTTAATCCTGATCAGCTACAATTGTATATGGTTTAAGTATATACTGGTTTTGACAACTAAAATTGTAGCACTAACCGTAGAAATCTTCTCCCAGCTTTTTGAAAGCCTGGACAAGCATGGCCACCAAATGGAAGGACTGCAGAAACTAAGAACCAACGCAAATCTACTCCAGCAAATTAAAACTATAATGGCCGACTTCTACGTCATGAAAACTTTCCTCGAGAGGGAGTTGATGAAGGCTCGTGTCGATCTTACGCTGGAAGTCTTGGCGTTTTTCCTCAAGGCTTTGCCGGAAACGCTGTTTACCAACTGCGGGGATGCATTTGTCCAAGTAGCCGGTAGGTGGAGGAGCGAACACTAACCTCTTTTTTAAGTCAGAGGCAATTTCGCCAGACAACATTGCTCGCTCGAAAATGTTACATTTCTAAAACCCGGGTTATCAGTAATGATTTCAGTTTTACCTTACTGTTTATTTTCGAAATATATCAATTTGAAAAACTTGAAGCATAAATTTTATGAAAAAAAAGGTACGTATGTTTATTAAGATTTAATTCGGAAAACTGAAACAGTCAGAAATTTAAAAATGTGACCTTGTTTCGGTTTTATTTCTCTGTTTATCTTGGTTCCAAAATTGCCTTCGCTTCTACGAAAATTAAGCAAGAATTTCATGTCAAATTTCTCCAAGTTATTTGCACAAAAAAAACTTCAACCATATTGATAATAAATTTAACTAAATCCCGTTCGATTACTTCCTATAGAGAAATTCCTTGAGGGAAATTTAAATTTTAAATATCTCGGCGTTAATTTCAGGCATCCCAGATCCAACCGATAGAATGAAGGCGATGAAGATGTTACTTTGGCAATTGCCATTCATGAATGCAGTTGTGCTTTACGTAGGTTCAATTACTTATTTATTCACATCTTACTAAGTGAACTATCCGGAGAGGCTCGTAAATGATTTTACCCGACTAATCGAAAGTTCGAATGATTCGCAAAACCTGTAAGAAATGCTCGAAAATATGACCATGCAATTAGCACTTGATGGTCTTGTAATGCTAATGTTACTGTGATCGGAATTATTTTTAATGCACGGTTGATGATAATGGAGTATTTTGTTGTTGACTCGATGAAACCATTTTAATACGCTTAAAGCGCAGTACATGTACATGTAGCTTAATTCTGGTGTTTAACTCTCCATAAAATGCCCTATTTTCAAGCACATCTCTGCATACACTGTAAACCATTTATTATTCCAATTGTGTAGAAACTTTTGTCGAGGCTAAGGAAACTTGAAAGTACGGAATCGAGCAACTTGATGGCAACGAGCGCCGTCATACCATTATTCACCAAGTTTGTTCAGAGCGGCCAATGTCGACGATGTGACCATAACACTCATCAAAAACAGAAAAATCTTTTTCAACGTGCCACCGTTCATTCTCGACGAAATACGGAAGAGCTATGTTTAAAAGGTACATCTATACATATGTATATCTTCTATATCTATAAAAATCGATCCATTTGTTTGCTTATCTGTTTGTTTGTTTTCTGTCCATCATACGCTCCCACTGCTGCCATCTGTCGCTACCTTTAGTAACTAGAC
>JAQGAO010002348.1:0-20026 GCA_034697705.1 Ommatoiulus sabulosus | reverse complement strand
TGATAATCCGACCTTTTTTGTGTTCCGACCATACCCCCAGTCCCAAAGGTGACGGATTAGAGGGGTTCTACTGTACTTAAATGTTTTTTATTTAAATTTCCACCATATTTTTATTGGCGATCACATCAAAATGTGTATATCAGACAGTTCATCGTTTACTATATGATAGCAGTTGTGAATCATTTCCAGCATATATAATAAGAGTTTACTCTAACACTTAAACATTTTATTGTTTAGAAAGCAAAAAACCATGAACCGATAGACAGAACTCAGGTCTTACAAAAAGCACTCCTGGACTACTTATGCAGCCATTTGCAGAGTGATCCAGCCTTACAAGTGAGTTGATCTTAAATCCTAAATAAGTGTGGTTAAATATGTTGTGGTCGGTTTTTTCATGTTTCTTGCTTCCTATTTAGTTTGCAAAGCAATTTTACATAGCCCAATGGTATCGAGATGCAAATAAGGAAGCATTACCTGATAAGAAAGAGTCTAGCAAGGGAAAAGACTTGGACAAACGAACGAGGTTGGATTCGCCACGAGAACGACACGGTAGCGGTAGGATACCTTGCAAATCTTCGAAAGGGGTTAAAAAGAAACGGCGGAAAATAGAAAGCAGTTCAGAGGAAGATGATGAGGAAGAGCTTGTTGATTCTGAGGAAGAACTTCATAATTCCAATTCTCAAGTTCCGAATTCAAAAGACCGGGAAGAGCAGATGGCAGAAATCTTGAGAATGGCAGAAAAAAGAAAGAAATTTCTTTTGTTCACCATCAAAGCTGATTCCAACCGTTCTTCCACTTTGATCTCTAACCAAAAGTGAGCGGAAATTAGTGGAACTTTAATTTTGGTGTAAGAAATTGTAATTATGAAAGTTTTTATTTGTGTGCTCCTAGGCAATGCAAAATAGATTATGAAAGTGCAGAGCTCATTACGCGATTTCTTGCCTCTAAGAGGCCATTCTCTCAAAGTTTTGATATCTACTTATCTCAGGTGAGGTATTTATTATTATGAAGTTTGGAAAATGCTCTCGTTTATTTCTTTGTCTAATTGGCCATGTGTTATCGTGGATTATATGCTGTTTAGATCCTAAGGGTACTCAATGAATCTGCAATTGCTGTAAGGACAAAAGCGATGAAGTGTTTGGCTCTCGTGGTGGAGGCGGATCCTGGAATTTTAGCACGAAGCGATATGCAAAGAGGAGTTCACGGAAGATTTTTGGATCATTCAACAAGTGTTCGAGAAGCTGCTGTTGATCTTGTAGGAAAATTTATTCTTATCCGTCCAGAACTAACAAATCAGTACTATGGCATGCTGATCGAAAGGATACTGGTGAGAAATTACTCTGCATTATTCAGTTTTTATTCCCTTTTACTCTCTTGATACCCAGTTGTAGAAATTAGAAATTGATAATGTTCATTCACCTGGTAGGATACTGGTGTTAGTGTTCGAAAGCGTGTCATTAAGATTTTAAAAGATGTTTGCATCGAGCAGCCTGAATTTTCCAAAATTCCTGAAATATGCGTGAAAATGATCCGCAGGGTAAATGATGAAGAGGGAATTAAGGTACCTGACTTTTTTATCTGACTTTCGTTTTACCTGTGTCTTTAAGGTGTGAGTAATTTTCAAACTTTTGTTCTCCATAGAAATTGGTGAATGAAGTATTTCAAAATATGTGGTTTTCTCCTGTTAAGGAACGTGATATAAAGAATCTTTTACTAAGGAAGGTCATGAACATTACTGAAGTGGTGAGATCCTTTGTTTCCTTTTGAAAGGTTGAACCAAATTACTCCAAGTGAACGATTAGAAAGTTGCTATTATATATATATTTTAGTTGATCAGTGTTTTAAATTATGATTTGGTGTGGGGCCCCTCTAAATTTCTTATTGGTCAAAATAAGGAAATTGGAATGATTAGGCTTAAATTTAAAAGAAAATGTTATGAGCAATTTTTGTTTAAATACTGCTACATGTAGTGTGTTAGTGTTTATAGTGCTAACGTGTGGATGATTGATTATTTAATCTAAAGGAGACATTCATGCAGTGTTGGGAAACTAGTGAAAAACAACCTTTTAAGTTTTAGTAGATTCAACTATGGCAAAAAAATCTTGAAAAATAAACCTATTAGCATTTGCAGCTGTATGAGAAGTCATATGGCAATCAGTATCTGCAATAGATTTCAGAACATGTACATAACATGAAGACAAGTACAAGCTTTTTGAAATTGAAAGCTGTTAGAGTGATGTGTTGTAACGTGGGATATGACTGTTTGTAGAGCTTAAAAGGAAAACTAGCAAAAGCTGATGGAAACTCTAATGATCTATTAATGGTTTTGCATTACATAAATTCGTTAAAGGTCTCTGCTTGCAAAGATTCTGGTCTAGATTGGTTTGAGCAGCTTCTTCAAAATGTAGGTCTGATTTGGCAAATTATGTTTTGTTTATGATGTTGCAGTTAATTTAAAAGCATTTATTTTTCATTTATTTTTTGTACAATTGCATCTTGCAACTTGTAAATAGCTCTTAAAGCATAAGGAGAAGGAAGATAATTCTCACATTAGACAAGTTATGTTGTCGTGCAGGCAAATCGTCGATTGTTTGGTTGAAAACGTTCTTCAGATAGAAGAAAATGCCTTATCATGTGAGTTAAGCATCACCCTGCTTTTATCTATAAATTATTGCAATAAGCCATTAATTAAAGCATTTTTAAACTGAATGATAGGTTCTGATGTTGGTGGTGGAATTGCCACTAGTCAGAGACTGGTCTCTTGTCTGACCACTTTGCATTTGTTTGCTAAAATCAAGCCGGACTTTTTGGTACCTCATGCCACCACGTTACAGCCTTACCTCAGTGTCAAGTGCACGGTAAGATATTCCAGCTAAGATTGTTCTTGTATAAATTTTCAAAATTAATAACATGTTGTCTAATACCAGTACATGTATACTTGTTATACCAATTTTAATGTAGACTCAAGGCGACTGTCTCGTGCTTCATAATGTTGCTCGAACCCTTGAGTTAGTTGTACCACTCATGGAACATCCAAGTGAAACATTCCTTGCTCAGTTGGAGGAAAACATGATAAAACTAATGCTTCGTCATGGGCAAACGGTATTTACAAATTAGTTTTTGCATCAAAGTTTTTTTCGTGGGACGTTTTTGTTCATTAATTTTACTCTATTATAGGTCGTTGAAAGCTGCATTAGTTGTTTGGGTTCTGTCGTTAACAATGTTACCCACAACTACAAGCTAGTAAAAGACTGCTTTCAGAAATTTTTTGGTGCGTTTATAATTCAATTGTGCTTGTTCTCATCATAACATGAGCTATCAAACATATTTGTAATAACGTACGTGCATCTTTCTTTATTTTTAGTTGTTTTACAAAAACTTAAAGTTGATCATGAGCATAACCCTGACAAGCCTGAACTGAAAATTCATCATCCAGCATTAAAGCGCTCATTGTTCACTGTTGGTCTTTTCTGTCGGCATTTTGATTTTGATAAGCATGATACCACGCGAGAACCATCTCAGGCAAGTAAAATGAGATAACCTTAATGTACTAATATACGTGTGTGGCCAATATAATTTTCCCCATTTTAATTATGTTACAATAAATTATTTTCATTTTAGATGACCATCAAAGAAAAGCTGCTAGACTGTCTGTTGTATTTTATGAAACATCAAGACGATGAAGTGAAAAATATGGCTATTACAGGTTTGGGTATGTAATAACTTATCCTATCATTGATCATTGATATTATCGGCTATGTTGCCTTTTACTAATTTTTTGAATATTTTTGTTATTAAGGTTCAATGTGTATTCGGCATTATGAGTTGATGTTGGGCAGGGAAGTAAAGGCAATTTATTCATCACTTTTGACTGAGGTGGATGCATCAATTCCTCTAAAATGCCAAGTTCTAAAGAACATTCAGACATATCTTCAGGAAGAGGAAATAAGAATGATCAAGCAAGATTCTGAATGTAAGATAAATGCTTGCTTATAGCTGATTTCATGATTTAGTTTAACAAATGTGATAATTAGAAATTTTCTATCTTCATTCAAATGACCCACGTTTGGTTTTTAGCATTAATATAGTGATAAATGGTAAAATGGTACATATCACTGGGTTTTTGATGGTAATATCAGTCATTATCACGCTGAAAATGTTTCATTTATCTTGCTCACATTTTCAAGCTTAAATTTGTTAAAAAATTGGGAATATTTCAGGGTCAAAAATGTCTAAAAAGGAAGATTTAAAGGAAATGGGAGACATCACGTCTGGGTAAGAGGATTATTATGCTTGGTCTATATTGATGTACTAGGTCATATTTCCTTGGTTTCATTATTGTTAATGTGTAATTTAGAATGGCGAGTACGGTGATTCAGATCTATCTGAAAGAAATCCTGGAATCGTTTCTTCACGGGAGCACTTTAGTTCGAACATCTGTGTTGGGAGTGATTCAGCTTATTCTATCTCAGGGCTTGGTCCATCCTGTTCAGGTAAGCTTGTTTTTTAAGGTAGGTAAGGTATAGACTTAACAATGGTACAATAATTAATAATGTTGCTATGCTCTCTAGATTGTACCTTATTTGATTTGTATGAGTACGGATACGGAACAGACTGTAAGGACCAAAGCTGATCAACAGTTACAAGAAATTGAAAAGAAATATCCGGGATTTATTCAGGTAAAAAAATGCCTTTTTAAGTTTACTGATCACCATTTCATCGCAAAATTCTTCTCAACATCCATTTTTTGTTCCTGCAGATGAAGGCTATAGCTGGTGTAAAGATGTCCTATCGCCTGCAGCAAATTATTGAGCAAGGCTGTGAGCACCCTGTCCGAGGGTTTCGGTTGTCTCCCACCCAGGGAGAACCTCCATCTGGCCTTAACGGTTATCTCTATGCTGTTGTAAGGTGCTCACGGCAACATAGGAGGGCGTTTATTCTTTGTTTATTGAAGCAATTTGATGAGCAATTAGTAAGTTTTAATCATCAGGTAGTTTTGCAACATTTCAAATGTTTATAACTACCTCACATCCTATTTCATTTTTTTTAACTACAGAAAACCCCTCTGAGTGAACTGCTTTATCTGGCTGATAATTTAGCATACTTCCCTTACCAAATGCAGGAAGAACCGCTGTTTCTTATCCATCACATAGATGTCTTCATATCGGTCACTGGGTCCAATCTGCTTCAGTCCTTTCGTGAGGTAATATAACTATGGATTTTTATAACAATACATGTATATTGTATGCATCTGTGAATGGAATGAATCTTAATTACAATTTGGTTAGGATTGAGCTAATACAAATTTGCTCTACAATCTAATCAAAAATTATATCAGATGTAATCTGCAAAGAACCTGCCCTAAAACTTGAGGTGTTTAATTTTTTCTGGCAATGAGTCTTAAAAAAGTCAACCAGTCCTCAGCTGCATGTTTGATGATCGCTGATATGATCGCCCAGAGCTGAAATGTTCGTTTATATTTTAAGAATTAGCTACTTAAATCCCGTGTCATCGTCTGTGTAATTGCATCAACTGATTTATGATAGTGCGAAACAAATCTGTGCGATGGCATGCAGCACGTTTTCACACCTCATGATGATAGAATCTGAGGTAACCCTTTGAATGTGGTTGAACCAATTAGGATGTAGAATTTCTTGACCTTGGTATGAGAAGCTCTAGAATTTTATGAGCCATAGGAGACCATTTAAAGTGGGAGAACTTTTCTGTCTACACCAAATGTAGCATAAATATTTCTACTTTTGACTTGATGAGCAGTTGTCAGCCATCATGTTTACGATGGGTTTGGTTGCCACATCCAAACGATTTAATGTTTTCATTTACCAGCATTATCGATCATCTAGATGAGCTCCTAAGATGTTGGCATTGCCAAAATTTTTCTATCGCATTATTGGTTGGTTTTTGTTCCTCTCTGTCTACTTTGCTGGCACCTATGGTCGAATGGTTTATGCCCCTTCCTCTTGATCCTAACTAGCGGGGTTTGCTCCCCAGTCGAGGTCGGTATGAATTTTGAAGATGTGAAAAATTCTCTCAAGTGACGGCTCTTTCGGATGAGAGTTTAAACTGAGGTCCCGTGGAAATTTCGTTTGAAATCTGTACGTTAAAGTTCCCTCTAGTGAGTAGAAGTCTCAGATAGGTGACGATGTTACGTCCTCTGGCGTTGTTGTTTAGCCTCGTAGCAGAAATAGGCCAACGTTAAACTCAACGCAGTAGAAATATTTCTACTGCATAAGGGATACTCTGACAAACACTCACACTTTAGATGTTTCTTATGGTTCTTGAAATTCCTGTTATATTCTGAACAATAGTTGGCAAATAAATCACGTACCCTGATTGTGTCAACCAGTTTCAAATGCTGTGACAGCCTCCGTAAAATCCACAAGTAATCGACTCCTCTCCAGTATTTTGAATTTTTATTTTCTTCAGTTTACCTGATTTATATTTAATTGGAATAAGTTTGAATAATTTGTACTCTTTATGTCCCCATGAAGTATTTTCTTTTCCTCATTTTTTTAAATTAATTTTTCGTTTATGGGATTCAATGAATGACAAATTCCCATATAACGTGGTCAACACCAAACTTGGACAACAAGAACTTAAATTAATTAAGTTCTTTGTTTCGTGTTCTTTAAAAATTAACACAAACTGATTTGTGTTTTACACTATTTTCATAATTTTGTTTTTCTGATTATTATATGACGTAAAAAAGTTTATGGAAATCTGCTGGATTGACCAAATTTAGTGCTCAATAATCCATTAGAAAAGTCCATGTAGACCTTTCATGGAGGTTTTGTCTTTTTTTTCTAACATTGTTTGCTTCCAAATTGATACGCTATTTATTTCTCCTTGCAGTTTTACTTGGTTCTTTTCTTTTATTTATTTTGTTTTTCGTGAATGAATTTTTTCCAAAAACATAGATGACTTCGCCTTTTAAAGCTGTACCCCAGCCTGTAGCACCCGAATTAGAGCAATCGGGGTTAGGCCTTCAGAATTCAGTGGTCCCAGAAAACGACAGGAGTATCAAGGGTGGGATTGCTCCTGCTGTGCTTGTTGGCAATGTGGATGCTTTAAATAAGAAACGTGATACTGTAATGGCTGCTGAACGACTCGCACTTCTTCAGGGCTTGTTACCTGAACACGATCAGTTGGTGATCTCGGAGGCGGAATCAAACAGAACTGCTGTCGCCATTGACGATGATGAGGATGAAGACATGGAAACTATCTTAGGCAAGAAATATTTGTTTCCATAATCCGGTGCCATGGTATATTTATGAACAGATGATGATAAAACTGCATTATAATTTTAACTTTCAGAACGCCTTCCTGAGGATACAAAACCTCTTCAGGAATGCATGGCTGCTTCACAAGGCTGTTTATTACTCTTAGTGTTAAAGCAGCACTTGAAGGATATGTATGGACTCACTGATAGGTAACTAATTTGGTTGCATGCAAGTCAATTTTTAAGCATCTCATGCTTAATTACTCTCCCTTTCAAATTAGCAAACTTCATCGTTATTCTCCTGCTGAAGCTGCCAAGGTTTATGAGAAGTCAATAAACAGGAAACAAGTTCCCATTTTTAAACCTAAGGTAACTCTTGATGCACTCGGCCAAGGCACACCACCCACAGTGTTATCTGAGGAAGCCAAGAAGAATTTAGTGCAACAATATTTAGAGGTATGTGCATTAGTGATTGTTTTTTTTTTTTAGAAACAATTTTAAATTATAGCTCAATAAAGAACGCCATTTGAAACCATGAGTACAGTCGAACTTCATTAAGATGAACTCACTAAAAAGTTTTAGATACTACAAAGTAATTTTCAATCACCATCCTAGTTTATATTCGAATAATGTTAATATCTTCGTTTAAGGCAAATTAGGATATTATAAATTTTTGGCTAGATGGGACGAATTTTTGGGTTCTCAAGCATTCACGTTACGTTTCATTAAAATGAATTAACGAAATTTGTCATAATGAGGTCCGACTGTATTGGCATGCAATGCATCATTTATTTCTTGAGAGTATAAGAAGAAATTGTGGGACGGAATTATAAAAGTATGGAGATGATGATCACCTGTTCAGTAAACATGATAAAAGTTGCGGAAACGGAGTTTGTTGTCACAAATGTTTTTGTATTTCCTGCTTTGTTGGAACTAATTTATCGTATAGCCAATTTCTGTTTGGCATTGTATATGCCTCACCTTAGTGGTTACACTGGGTCCAATGTTACCAGCTGAGAAATGACACGCTATATACCGTTTTGTTTCATCTATTTTACTCCATGGTGAACAATTATTTGAATGCATTTGTCCAAGATCCAACCATTTCTTGCAGTTTTTTTTTGCTTATCTAATGTTGATAAATACCAAAAGAATTCAAAATGAAATCTAAATTGAATGCAGATTAAATTTTAGCATTTCAGCAATAGGGTTTATCAGCCTATTAATGATGAATGTTGGGTAGGTCCAGGAAAGGCTAAGAATGTTTTAATAAGCTTTTACAATAGCTATCCTGTCGATTATGTTAAAAATATATGCTTAGCAGAAATTTGTGAAAAATTAAATTCATGATATTATGACTGCCGCCAGTTGCAAAGCAAAACAAGAAACATGGAAAAAACATGTGTTCCGAGATTAGGTGGCAGCACTGTTCACGAGGTCAGACTCCCGTATGAGCATTCGTATACTGTAAGTGAGGTTATGTCTATGCAGGCTGGAACATACAAAAGGATGCATTTGTCCATGATTTAACCTTGGCCTGTTTGCATTGAGGTCTATCAAGTACACCAAGCATCGACTTAGACTGGCCGGATATACCTTTATGCAATGCAATAAAATGGTTTTTCGTGGGTCCTTTATGATTAATCAATTTACTAGATAAATTGTCATTCACTAGTAATTGAGAAATTTGGGCAGTTCACTGAAACTGCATATATATCCAATTTAGCTAATTATTTCCCAAAGCTGATTTCATGCCAAATTAATTATAATGGACTTTCTATTTCAGTTTAAAGAATTGATGCTGAGCATTGATCGTGCAGATGATGAAGATGATGACGACGACATAATAAGGCCAACTCCTGGAAAAAGTCCAGTGCAGAGCAAGTCTCCCCGTCTTGGGGGCACTAATGAAGAAGGTGTGACAGTTGTGGATGGTGAGACACCTGCTGGAACGACTGTAGTGCATCCTACGAACACCTCTAATTCCATCGATGATAGAGTGAAGGCTCAAAAGCGGAAATACCCCATTAGTGAAGTTATCAAATCAAAGTCTAAATCAAGGACTCCAAAACTGAAGGAGAAACCTAAGAAGAAAGTGAAAAAGAAAAGGAGGAGAATTCTTGACTCTGAGGACGATAGTGATGAAGGAAGTGACCCTGATTTCATGGCGTGAAGCAAAGGTTGCTTAAGGTGAATAAGTTTGTTTGTGTAAAAAATATACAATTGGGTCGTTCCTTGGACAGCGTGTTGCTGCGGAACTCCCTCTTTCCCATTGTGTGGGACGCTTTTAAATTTTGGCGCCTTCCCTCCTCTCCTGTGCAACTGTACATAATAATCATTCATTATCCATCTCGTTAATTTATAACGTTGAAATTAGTTTCATTGTTCAATTCTTTGAGACTACCATGGAGTTCATCTCTCCACCTGCAACACTGTTCGCAACGAATTCAAGAAGCCACCTCTGGACATCTTTGGAGTGAGGTTATTCAGGGGTTAGCAATGTTATCCCACCATCCAACAAAGGAAACCTACATTTCTCTCCGTCATTGCTTTGCATTAAGAATTGATTTTCAAATTCTGTTTTCTGTATGAATTATTAACTGTTTTCTTCAGCCTAGCTGCCAACTCATGAATCAAATGAAATTGACCTCAAGTTTTATTAAAATAGTTACATTTAATTGTACATGGTGTACAAATGTTTAACCATGCTCTTGTCTTGCAAAATACAATCGACTCCCTTTAAGGCACATATTATGATATGGAAATAAGCTTATTTTCCAAAGGCTTTTCCGTATTTATGCCTGTAATGTTCATAATTTCGCAAAATGAAAAATTGTCACATTATCCTTAATTTGCCCTCCACGGAACACGACTTTTTTTATTTTCGTGAGAATTCCCATTACTGATCCGTTGCCTAGGTTGGCAGAGGTGCCCATCATGAATGGATTCTTCTCAAAGTTATTTATTCTTAAAAAACAGGAAATGGCAAGAAAATAGACAAAGATGTGTTCTTTGAAGGACAATTTAGCGATCATGGGATGGGTTTTCTTTTTCAGAAATTGATTTTTACAGACCTACAATATAAATCACGAAGAATTTCGGCCTTCTTTTCACATCCTTAAATTTGCACTGATCAACAGTTATTTTATTGTTTTCCCGATCAAATATCTTCCAACTCCAAATATTTTACAAAAACATTGTCGATATGTTATTGCATTTCAGGTTTAATCTATTAGCACATTTTTTGTTCCGTTTATATTGTCTGATTTTTGGCCCTTTTCTGACCAACAAAATTGTTTTTTTCTAAATCGACCTTGAAACAACATCAGTCAGTTAAGGGGCTGGTCAAATATTACCCCAACAGTTAAAATTAAGATCTCCCAAGGGTTTATTGTTATTATTTGAATTATTAAAATAAATTCTAGTCTTAAGTTACTTGAAAAAACTAGACTACTGTAAGTACCCATGGGCAATGCCAATAGATTTATATGTAATGCCTCTATTATGATTAATATAAACAGCCAGCTTGAATGTTTTGATCATCCCACTGCTCATGCTCCTTGTGTCATACATTTTTATGCTCAGTATAGCACATAAAGACGTTCTCAGCAGTGGTATGTTCCAACATTCTAGTTGGTTGTCAGTTGGTGACTCTTAAACAACTAAATATCCCCTTAACGTAATATATGGTTTACCCCTGAAAGGGAGTCTATTGTACTTGAAGCTTTGTGAGATTGAAAACCAGTCATGTGCATGTGGTGAACATTGTCATGATATTGCATCCTTTGATTCTTGCATTGCTTTTGTTTGTTGGGCAAGTTAATTTAGTAGTGATATATAAAAGCGTGTATGGAAGTTTTGAGTACTTTTAAACAAAGAAGCATAGAATGAGTGATGCAATGTACACCAATTTTAAGAGTTATTTCATTGAATGCATCAGATTATTGGTTATAAATATTTTAATGCATAAGAACAAATTATAGGAAGTTTAGTTTGTGTTCATTTACGAATTCTTAAAGCATAGGCATGAAATGGTAAAAATTATAGCAGATAAATATGGCGAAATAAAGTGCTTGGATTTTTCAAATTTCAATAATTTTTTCGTTTAATAAATGAATCAAATGGCAGTATAAACAAGTCCTGAATACTGTTGCAAAATTTGACTTACATCGCCATGACTTTGATTTTGATACGGAGTACATAAATCAATTTACCTAAAGCTTAGAGCAATTTATTCCATTGTTATTAATTGATATTTTTTCTTTTATCTAGTGATGGTTAATGATTAAATTTTAGCCCGGGAGACTTAAGTTAGATAATTGTATTATCTTTTAAAATGTTTCCATTGCAGTTTATGCTTTATGGTCGCTTTAGCCTCCTTCATTTATTGAATTTTGTCCCGTAAAAATAGTCTGCTATATGGATTGAATATCTGAACCTAAATCGCCTGATGGTATTTTTGCAGTTTGAGTTGAGATCATTATATTGCTTGCCATAGTTTTACAGTCAGTATATATGTCACCTTATGGCGGGGGGTTCATCTATTTTATTAGAAAACAAGACGAGAAAAACGATTTATGGTTATTAAAATTGTAATGCAGTATGAGAAACAGGTGGGGAATAATAGATTCAAATAATTGAGATGTTCATGATAAGGATAAATGTCCAAAATAATTGACCATTTTGTTGTCTGTGATGTTAGCATTTCTTTGAAATAGTTCCATTTTAAAATTGCATCAATGCAATATGTCATGTATTGGGCGTCCAAACTACACTATGGCTTCTAGTGCAGTTAAGCTATTTTCACATAAAAAAATGTTATCACTCATGAAAAAAGATATTGATCGATTACCTAAAGCTGGGTACATTCAGACAACTTGCCTGAGATTTTTCAGTAAAATGAGTGCGGTTTAAAAATTTGCTTGCACTATGCTAATTATTTTGTCAAACAGGATGCCATGCATGCTTTTATACTAAACATAAAGTCAAACTATTTTCTAATAGGCTTATTCACCTATAGACACCTTGTTCTAAAAATCTTAAGCAACTTGCAAGCATTGTTTCAGACTGTACTCATTAAGGCCCTCCTCCACCAAGAGCACGACGCGCTTGGTGCTCTTCACGCTCTCGGTTTTCGAACAACTTCACGTGCAAAGCCATTGTTTGGCGATCAAAAAGAATGCGAAGTTTGGAACCTACTTTCGCTTCGCTCGCCACGCTCTTGGTGGAGGAGCGCCTTTAGGCTGACAAATTTATCAGCAGCATGAGCAACATGCATCCCTGGCTTAAGAGATCTCTTATTTTTACATTTCGGTTTTTTCTTGTTTAGAGAAGACAATATGATCTGTTTTGTTTCTTTTGCACTTCGAGACATTGAACGTCATGTCTAGCTTCCAAAAAATTAATAATATGTACAAATTATACTAAAGTTTATCAAATACTGAAGAAAGTAAGGAAAAGCTCTAACTATTAATTGTAACAAATGATGAGGTTATTTAGTGTTTCTCTTTAAATTTTCTTTACTGTGCAAAAATTGCTGTTTAGCTAAGGGATGTAATTGCCTTCTCCATGAAATTTACCCCTTAAGAGTGTGTTAGCTGCCATCACTACTATTGATGCCTGTTCTTAATTATTTTGTTGCTTCTATTCAGTTTCTACAATATCTGGCATTCGGCATTTGTGCACAAATTCAGTTATACTTTTTATTTCCATCATTTCATTGTACCTTCCCAGAAAATGTTGTGTTATTTTGTGGGTTACCTTTTCTCTTTCCCCTGCTCTTCGATCAGTTCTCATACCCTGAACTATATAATGAGATTTAGAATGATATTGGATGGATGGGGACTATATATATATATACATATACATATATATATAAATACTATATATATATATTTAAATGAGTTAATATTTTAATCTGATTTTCTAAGATGATAAAATAAGCACCAGTTATTAACCAGTTCTGGCCTATAGATTTTCATGTTGTATAATAAAAAAGGACTTCTCATACACAACCCTCTTTGTGAAAATCCTCCAGTTTTTTTTGTTTCCTCGCTCCTGAATTAGTCTTGTTATTGCAAAATATGTTCTGTGACAGATTTTATACATGTTCAGCCGAGATGCAATATTCTGGAAACTGATATACCATTGTGACAGGATCTCACCATTATTTTGCGAAATTTAGGAGTTTGGTTCGAAAATCTAAATTTGCAACTGCTAGAGGTTTCTTGAGATTCTCCTTTAGGTTGAGTTTCAATATCAATGGATTTCGATATTTTTTATATTTTGCCAACCATTTTGTCGTTTCATCCTATGCTTTATATGACGTACATGTACAAAGTTGCAGATAAAATGCCAGACTTTTTGTAAGCTTTCTGTTTTTAAAACCGGAAGAAATGAAAGAAAAGTGGTATGTCGGCCAAAACGATCAGATGAGACGCTAGATAATTGGGCAAATATTTTTAACCGATTAAAGAAACGTGTTTTATGTACTCTAAAGATTCACTCGTTATTGTTTAACGTGCATCACTGTCCAATTTCAGTCGCTGCTAATACAGTGAAAAAGAACACGTGAATCACGTTTCTCTATTGGGCCTTGCAAGATACAGGTTTTGCTTCATTATTGTTCTCGCCTAGTTATTTCCGTTTGCATATTTTCATTTTTTTTGTGTATTTTCAGCGTTTACAGATCATACGTGCGAGCGATCTCCACACGCGTGTGTACATACAATTGCACTCGGAAAGAACAATCACCAAACATGCTTAACACGCAGCTATTAAGCAGTTTGTATTTTTAATCATTTTGTATTTGAAAAAGAAATATCCTTGGCCACATTTCATGATTGTCATTAAACCACTTTTACATAAGACTTGTCAATCAGTGGCACTGCCAGGGACTGTTATTGCATCCTGCACAACAAGTAAATGAACTTTGGTTTGAATTTTTAATCTCGACAGATGATGTTTGTCTTCAGCAAAACATTCCAAGTAGAAGTAGGATATTATCAAAAATTTTATAAAAAATATATAAAAATATTATCATGATATTATTAAAAAATTAACGCTATATAGACGGGGATAGAATTGTTGGAATAATTTTTGCTTGGAGAACCTGTTAGAAATAATTTTCAAAAACAACTATAGCAATAAGGTGATAACAGAAATAAAAACAATAAAACTACAGCTGGAAAAAAAAGTATTTGAAAAGTATGAAAATTGATGTTTTCATGAAAAATGAATGGAGTACATTTTTCAAAGTATACGGGGGCCGTTTAATATACATTATAAGGTAACAAGTCCTCTCACATGTGTTCAGAAAGTGAGGTCTGGTTAACTTATACAGTATATTGAAAACCGGTCCTCGTACAATTATAATAACACTTATATTACATGGGTTATTTAACAACAACCAGATTTTTAGGAAACAGTTAATTTTAAATTAATAAAAACGAAAATTTCACTGCAAAAAAAGTATTTGAAACCCCAAAGCTAGTCATGTCACAGCTTGAGTTATTAACGTAAATGATTTTTAAATACAAAAAATGCATTTTGATTTTAATAAAACTTAAACTAATCTTTTGTAACCTTATGTATTATGAAATTAAGAGCATCTAGACATTTTTTCTCCTTACGAATTCAACTAAAATAGCATTCATTTCAGGCAAAAATAATCGATTTAGATTATCCTATCATTACTAGTGAATTTCTGATAAAGTGATTAGATTAAAACTACAAAGTAATGACAAACTAGACTAGATTACCAAATTTGCATCGTCAATTTGAAAATTAATATTTTAGTGCTTCGAAGGTCTTAACATTTCGGAAGATGAACTCCAATATACTACTGTCTAGCCTAGAGTTTCTCAACTGCTGGTCCGCGAAAAAGCGCGGACATCCGCTCGGTTTCTGATTATTTTTGAATAACTATAGAATTTTCATTTTATAATTTCATCCAGACCTGGAAATGTCGGGAAGGACGATTTACTTGCCACAATCCAAACATAATGAGGCCACTTTGTTAGCTCAGGGCACATTTTAATTTTTTCTCGAATACGTATTTGCAAAATTTTCAACATTTTCTCAGGACAATCTTTCAAAAATTCCAACCTTTTCCGAGTATAAATTTGCCAACTTTTCGATACTTTCCGAAGACAAATTTGTAAAATTTTCTTATGCTGATTTTGTTAAATGTTCAACATTTTTCTATATATTTTTCAACATTATCATTGTTAAATTTTGCAAAATATTGAATTTTTTCCTGTGTCGATTTTACAAAATCGTGAATAACATTAATTGGCATATGTCAGAGAAGTTGAATATGATATTTTCCATATCATCCTGACTTTTCCAGGTTTTAAAAAAAATTCCCTGACCAATGACAATGTGAAAAATTCCCATGTTTTGCAAAAACGACACTGGAAAATAATTTTAAAACTATTTTGAATACTAACATACTTTTTAAAAATTAAAAAATTTACATAAAATTTCTTTAAAAATGTGACAATTTTGTATTCGGAAAATGTCGAAAATTTTGCTCGGAAAACGTGGAACATTTTGAAAATTTGTACTTGGAAAATGTGGAAAATTTTGCAAATTTGTACTCGGAAAACCTAGAGAATTTTTGCATATTTGTACACGGAAAACGTGGAAAATTGTGCAAATTTTAACTCGGAAAACATAGAGAATTTTGCAAATTTACATACGGAAAACGTATACAATTTGGCAATTTTGTACATTTTTACCCGGAAAACGTCGAAAATTTGTACTCAGAAAATTTGGGATCGCCATGACAGCGTTGATTTCGCCTAACTTTTCCAGGTCTGGGGGAAGCCTTGTATTCCTTAAGTTGTTTGGATTTTGTGGAACGCCAGTACATAATTGACTAACTGTTCCAACCGTCAAAAATTTTGTATCCGGAATCTCTTGATTTTGATTCCGCACAGTTCCCGAAAGAAACCATGTACCAAGAAAAGGTAGATACCCTTTTTAAACGCAATTCAGCTGGTCGAAGCTAGTCATGTTACAGTTTGAGTTATTTCCCTATGGTTTCCAAAATACAAAAATTCATTTTGTTTTTAATAAAAGTTAAACTAATGTTTTGTAACTATATGTACTATGAAAATGAAAGAATCTAGACTTTTTTTTCTTAACGAATTTTAACTAAAATAGCATTTATTTCAGATAAAGTGCAATTTACTGTTAAATTCTAGATTTTGGTCTCTGCGAGTAAAGGATTATGGGTAACTCCCGCCATTATTTAAATACATGTACGACTTCAGATCCAAGTCGTATTACGATTAATATCGATTTTTACGTATTAGAGTTTAAAAACAGTTCATTACATTTATTAAATAACAAGATTATAAATTTAAAATAGAAAATTACCCTATCCAAAAATGAATAATAAGATGGCAGTAGTTATGGAAATTTATAGTACAGTAAATAATTACATAGTGATGCATCACTAGAAAAGGAGTTACCTTCATTTTACACTTGTCCAAAGTTTTGAGTTGTGTATGTTTACATAATTACCTACAATTTTATCTGAAATTGTTTTATTTTCCAGCCTTAAAAGTCATCATAGATCGCTACTCTTTGAACATTACATCAAGTCTGAAAATCATCGATATATTGTAAGCATGTTTGAGCGTGCACTGGCCAGAACGGGATAAATAATTATGGTAAAATGCAAATTCTATTTATCATCATTAATTGTCATATACACACTATACATAGTACAACAAATATAAAATGGCAAAGCATGACTATAGCTAAAGGACAGTTTGAGTTAAACTTTCAAATAATGCATTTTGTTTTTAATAATACAAATTAATGCTTTGTAACCAAGGTATTATGAAATTGAAAGAATCTAGACATTTTTTCTCCTAACGAATTCAACGAAAATAGCATTGATTTAAGATAAAGTGCAATTTACCGTTACATTGTAGATTTTGTTCTCTGAGAGTAAAGGAGCCTTCAAAAATAATAATTTAGCATTTGTCAAAGTATTTGGCATCAATTTAAGGACTGGAACTGCAATCATAACACACACCAGCTTTATCAAAGCCTACATGCTTCCTCTGCCATGGCAGCGCTCACAAACTTTTGCTTTCAATTCTAATTTCACGAGTTAAATGTTGGTGTCCCTTAGAGCAAGCTAGTTTCTCAAACACTGGTTCGCAGAAATTATCTATCAGTTCACGAAAAATGTTGGTATGTCCACTCAGTTCCTGGTTATTCTCAACAACTATAGAATTTCCATTCAAAAAAACTATATAATGGTTTTCATTTATACATCAGTGATCTGTCAATTAAACGCCGTAAAATAACGCAACCATAAAAATGTTTATTTACAAAACACAACATTCCCACGCAACATACATCTTCATCAGGTAATCTATTAATGGGGCCAAAATAATTAAATTCACAATACATATTTTTATGTTTGCCATATTTTATGGCATTTAATTGTTAGTTCAATTCCAACCATTTCATGACAGAAGATGAGTGATCTGTGAAATATTTTGTCCTATTTTCGCTGGTCGGCAGGTGTAAAAAGGTTGATAATGCCCTAGTGAACAGCGATTCAAAAATATTTTTTTCTACATTCGAAGGTAAAATTGTAATTTTATTCAACTTTAACTAAACTTGATAAAAACCCTGAATACTTGAACCCTGTTCACTAGAAATAAGGTTTCTTCAATGGCAATTCAAGAAAATGTGCATACAAATTCATGCAGTTGCATTGCTTTATTGTTTGGCAAGTGGCAAGTTTGCCATAATTAATCTCAACTTTGGATATTGAGGGATTGAACGGTTAGTAATTATAAACAAAAGCTGCATTCTGTAGATTCGAATACTGAGGCATTATGATTACAGCCATTCATGGCCATAACCTTTTATGGAAAAAAAATTACTTCCATGAAAATGTTCCACGTTCATTATGTCATTAAATAATTCTGGTAAATGTTTTGAAGGATGCCGAAATGTTGTCAGTAATCTGGTGACAAATTCTCTCTTATTGAGTACATGTTCATCTTCAACAGTGTCATTATTAGATGCAACACTGCCATGCTCAATTCTGTCATCTGCCTGCTTGAGTTTGGACTTCTTTATTGTAATATTTTCTGGTCCCAGTTCTTTCATGTTAACTTGGTCATCCATTAAGCTGTCTGTTAGACTTTTATTTTTCTTTGCTTTCTTCTTATCTGGCTTTGTTTCTATCATCACGTTTTCCTGAATGCTGTCATCTTCGTGCAGAATTTCGTCACTGCAGGATTTCAGCTTCCTTTTCCGTTTTTCAACTTTTATTTCTCCTGAAATTAAAAACCTCTACAAATGTTATACAGGAAACTACAAATAATAAATTGAATTTTCAAGAACTCCATAAAATGTTCTGCTAAATTGTGTGCAAATAAGTAGGCCTATTAGATGCCGGGAAGGCAGGCGAGTGGCAAACATCCCGTAGACCCGGGTTCGATTCCTGGGTTGGCTAGCCTCATTGTATTTTTTATGGTGTCCCACAATCCCCCCAGATGAATGCTGAGATAGTTTCTTTATTAAATTGGCCATGACCATACTCCTTTCCCATCCAGCCCTCCTCGTTTAGGTTAGGTCCTCCCCAACCACGTACGGTGATGTAATTCGCTATTGTTGCTAGTATCAAGCCTGGGTAAATTGGGAGGTTGGGGAATGCAAGGGTGAACTTTGAACTACCAATGATGTGAAACTTTCACAGATAAACTGCATGACTAACATACTCCAAGGAAGTCGTCGTATGGGGTCTCAGAGGGTAATAAATAATAAAAATGCATTAGATGGTTTTATTTCGTCATAGATAGATTTTGTATATACCATCTAAAATTGATGAGAATATCCTATTCCTTTCATAGGTTGTTTATCTACATTTTGCTTCAGTCATTTCATTTTCTAAACACTGCACCAGATTTTTGACATTATCTCCAAGTGTTCCCAAATCAGGTTCGTTTTTCTTATAGAGTACACATATTTCTTTCATAGACTCAATAGTTACGTTTGGTTTTACTACTCCCCAAAGCGTATTTTAATAATGGGTCCCGACTTGTTCTCCATAAAACATTCCAAATTGATAATTTTGCAAATATATCTAGTTTACAGGCATATTACCCTATTTTGGAATTATTTCATTTACAGACCTTCAAAATCAGTGAAGGATATTTCTTTTTTTCTTTTATGTTTTTTCTTCTTTAAAGGAGCTTGTATCTCTTGCAGTTGATCACATTCTTCCTTGTCGGCCTTTGAAAAGTCTTCCTCGCATTCATGGACATAAGTCTTTTTATCACGTTTTTTTTTCTTTGAAAGAATCCCATCCTCATCTACTTCTGACAAAACTTTCTCAAAATCAAGGCAGGTAATTTCTTTCTTTTTTTTATCCTTTTTCATTGAAGGAGCTGTCGCATTCTGCAACGCTTCACAATTGTTTTTGTTTTCTTTTAACAAAATTTGTTTTTGCAGAAAATAGTCTTGGCAACTCATTTTACTAACGATGACATTACTACCATCCTATAAAAAACAGTGAATTGTTAGGTTAATAATGCATAAACTTTACAAAATCTCAAAATTAGCACTATGTCTAAGTGAGAGAAAAACGTCCTCAGTGAGTTATTCAGAATTAAGCCATATGTCCCCATAATTCATAACGGCGTATAACAATTTTGTTTTGTTGCAATTTTAATATGATTATGGTAAGGCCATTGGAAATTGATTCCTTGTTTAACGTCCTAAAAATAGCTCAGTAGTGGGGTGGACGGG
>JAQGAO010002347.1:0-20026 GCA_034697705.1 Ommatoiulus sabulosus | reverse complement strand
GGCAGGGTTAACCTCGGGTTATTAGGAAAAGCAACATGGCGGACACTACGGATGAATCTGATGAAGCTAGGGAATTGAGCGTGCACGTGGAAGCCAGCGTGCGCCAAACTGGCAGCATTTTTCAAAATTAGTTCCATTTCTGTGCTCCATTTTGGTTTCCGAAGGTTAAACATGGGTTTCATAACCTTGGGGATATTTCATCGAGAGTTAATTGGTGCAACTCAAACATCTAACCCGAAGGTTAAACTGGAGTCAAATTTTAACCCAAGGTTAGTAAACCTCAGATTTTAACCTAACTCGGTGCAACTGGCCCTAATTGGGTTAAAACGACGTATAACCGTGGGGAATTTTTTTGCTTGTCGATTTGGCACACGTGATTTCACGACTTCCAAAGTACGATTTGTTAAAGCTTATTTGAGTTCCCCTATTGTATAAAATTACCTTCATGCTACATGTATATGCATAAAAGTTTTTTCGTAGGAAATTAAAACTAATTTCGTGTTTACGTTTGGATCCCATTCCCAACACATCGCCAAACAGCCTCAGAAGTGACAACTCTGCATTTTTATTTAAGATAAGAGATTTTGAAAATCTCATTTATTGAATGAGCATACAGTACTAGTACTTGCACAAGCTAAGGTATTTTTTTTACTAAATATTGAGTTAATTTTGCTCCACATAATACCGTCGAAATGCCGAAATATTCCAAAAGCCAAATTCTGAAACAAGTCTTGTCCAGATTACTTCGGATGCATGTTCGGGAGACTGGAATTAGACAACAAAATATGTTATCGGCTTCATGTGTATTTCATTGTCTATTTAAATAATGTCTATTTAAATTTTTCCTGGACTTTGATTGCATGGCTGTCGACTTCAATAGTTGCTATCTAAAGCATCACGTTATTATCCCTGAAAGAACATGTAGGACTACATTTACATGTACAGTAGGCCTACATGTACTACTAACTCTCAAGGGACGATATTTGGAGATCAAGGCAGTAGCTTGACATCATAAGGCTCACGTTGCCATCGTGCATGGTCTATGTCATCAACAACCGACCTCTTGTTTGCTGTAATTAGGGCGTGTGTTCAACATTTGTCAGCAGTCGTGAAGTTCAGAGCTCTGTGGCCTGCCGCCTGCGTTGTCCATTTTTTTTCTTTTTCTTTACGTTAATTTATCCGATTTAATCTTAGATCCAAAATTTCAAGGTCCGACTCGTCTAACTTTTAAAATTATGTGAAACAGACTGACCAGAATTAAAATTATTGACGAGACGTAAAGGTTCCTCAAACAGTTTTGTTTCTTTGATCATACGTTTTGGCTTTAAAATTGCCTTCATCAGGATGCCTTCTAAAAATCCCAAAAAAAACAATGTAAGAAATATTTCATATTATATACTTTAGTGAATTAAGTTTTTGTCCCTAAACTTCTATAATTTTGACCTTTACCCTAACTTACAGTAATTGCCATGGAACACTATTTACATACTTCTAAAAATTCCGAAAACAATGTAAAAATATTCCACTAAGATTTTTTCCCTAAGCCTACCACAGTGTGAGCCTACTGTAGATAATTCTGCTTTTTATCCTAACTTGTGTGCCTAAAACTACATACTGTATATTCTTCTGAAATTCCACTTGTACAACCTCTTAACATATACTGTGCTCTTAATCAGGAAAGCGCTCCAATGAATCTCTGATTGGGACTCTCTAGCCCCTCGATTGTGGAATTGAACATTGCAAAATTCAGATAATCGACTGGAGTACGCGTAAATAGCTCGGTTCATAGCACATTCTTGGATTTGTTTATGCTCACAGGCTCGTGTAAACACAAAGTGAGACATGATACGATTCCAACTATAAAACGTGGACATATCGCACCACATGTTTCCCGTTTATTTTCAACGAGACAGTTTTTCGCCGCTGGTTTTGCGAGGGAGTCATGCAACGGGTAAATAAACATGGTTTGAAATTGGTAGGGCTCATAAGGCTCCATTTCTACGTAAAATAGGCCACACAAAAACATTTATTAAAAATGTTTTCAATACTGTCATCTTGTTAATACAGGGTTCCCCCAGACCTGAAAAAGTCAGGGAACTTCAAAATCATGATCATGTCATGATCCATAATTAATGCTTCTACATGTACTTGGTTAGCTCAGGCCCATTTGCAAACTTTTTAAAATTTTCCCAGTACAAATTTACAGAATTTTCAACAATTTCAGAGGACAAATTTGCAAAAAACAATGTCCACGTTTTCCGAGCACAAATTTGCAAAATAACTTTTCGTAACACAAATTTTCAAGATTTCCAAGCAAAAATTTGTAACTTTTCGAGTACAGATTTGTAAAAATTTCATAGTTTCCGAGGACAAATTTACAAAATGTTCAAACTTTTCGAAATACAAATTTGCCAAATTTCAACCCTTTCAAGCACAAATTAAATTTTTTAGTTTCCGAAGATAAACTTGCAAACTTTCCAAAACGTTTCTCTCAGAGTATCCCTAATGAATAATTATATTACAAAATATCGTATACAAATATACAATATATATATATTACATATATTTTAGAAAAACATTTACCATGTGCAATTTCTGCCCAGTCCCTACTCCTCTTCATCGACTTTCCGACTGTCAAAGTACGATTCGTAAAGTTTGTCCGAGTACCCTACAACTCTATACATGTATATGTCGTACACAATTGTACATATCATATTTATATTCCAATATCCTAGAATAACATTTGCCACGTGCAATTTCTGTCCAACCCCTCCCCCTCGACTCAATTCCTGTCAAAATGGGCAATTCCTCATCCATAGTCCGATTCGCCAATTTCCGAAAGGCCCCTCGCTTCAAGGGCGCCTTATCTCCCCGTGGGTAACCGCGACCCTGGCTCCGCCCAGCCTGACCCCCACATCACCCCACCAAACTCCCCGAGGGAACAATCGCCCAATCTGTCCCCCCAAAATGCAGCTGATGCAACAATGGGACACGAATGGTTGGGATGTAAGGGCGCCGATAACAACAGCTGAGACCGAAATTGAGCCAGGGTTTATGATAACGCACCATATAGATTTTTCTGCTCCCCCCGTCCCCACCCGCGCTTGACCCCCCGCGTCCGCACTCCACATTTCTGATTTGTAAAACTAGAGAGAGATACGCGATACGTCAACCAGCAACGGTCCAATATTGAAAGATGGGATGCACCCCATAAATATGTCCCACTTTGACAGCCATTATTTAATGGGGGGTTATAAATGACGTAATTGGTACGGACGCTCGGGATGGCTGGAACATCTGCGACGCTCCAGTTTTCTGATGAGAGTGCGTGTCAGCTTTGATTTGGGACATTGTCGCCACGTGGCTCGGCTCCTAATCTCGTTCCCGTTTTTATTTTTTTTTCTGGTTCCCTCCCGGCCTAATGGATGTTTAGCTTCCCCGGAACGAACTCTTATTGGCAACCGTTTCCGTTTTATGGTTAATTTGCATTTTATTGGGCCGAGCGTGCCGACTGATGGAATGGGAAGACGCGTTATTGTGCAGGGCACTAAAATTAATACGTGCTTTTGGCCATCCGATGGACGATCGACGCACTAAGGATCGACATCCATGTTTGTGTGAAAACCAATATAATGTTATGATTTTGTTAGTTTAATTGGAAAATGGTAGGTTTAACTGGAAGTTGCCTAAACAAAAATGCCAATTTTTTTCTCAAATGGCATACATCTGTACAGTAGATATCCTAGCTAACAAGGACTATAGTACGAGCTCGTATTAGTGTCATTTGGCCATCATTCTTCGGGGCATTGCTGCAGTTCATTCTGCCATTCAATGAAATGTACTGGAAGTATTGCCTTGAAGAACTTGCCATCATGATGACAATTGACTCAATTTGACTTTTGCTTTTAAGAGGTAAAAGTGCAAAGAATTTTCCACTTATTTTTCTTTTAATTGTTTATCAAACAATCAAAATATCATGATCCTTTTAAATAAATACAACAAATATATGTTCTGATATCCTCAGATCAAAAGTACGTGTTACGTGAAAGTCCATCTCGCTTCAAGTTCAGTACGCTCTAAAAATGTGAGGTTCATTCAAGGTTCTTCGGAAAAACTCCACCCTTTTTTATAAAGATGGCGAAAAATGCCTACCAGATCAGCATTACTGACCTTCAAGGAAGGTTCTATAGTTTTAAAAGTTCTTGGAGGAACCTTCAGGAATGTCACACCACGTGAAAGCTGCATTCCAAAACCGGAAACTTTAGAGTGCACAAACTCTTCTGATGTGAGGATGTTGCATCAATGATTTTACCATTGTTGCAATTTTGGCATGGACATGCACAAAAGTTTCTTCGCAGTCTTAACAACATGCCTACAGAAATGCTTGTCTAAGTTTTCGTTCCGTCCTTGTCGTAATTTGTTCTTTCTTTTAGAAAATGAAATGGCCTTCGTAACTGGTGTTGTTTTAAAAAAGTTTATTTTATTGCAAAAATCGATGCTTTCCATTCTGTACTCGTGTTTCTAAGATGAAAGACAATTCCAGTTGGATGTCTGCATGGTCACAGAGACTGACGCTCGAGTCAAAGAAGATATTTTATTATATAAAAAAATAAACTTGCTTTTCTACTCTTCCTTACTCCCACCAGTTTATAAGATTAATGACCAGCTTTTATGACCGCCTGTTAAAATGGGTTAAAACAATAAAGCAGGGTTAGATGTCAGAAAGAAATCACATTCCCTTTCGAACAGAACAAACAATACGATTTTATGCCACTTTGATAAACGTCCAACAATGTTTACGAATTCGATCGTTGAAAGATATGTTTTTGTCCGTCCGTCCGTTTGTTTGTATGTTTAAATACGTTGCAAAGCGTAAGTTGCCTAAAAGCCGTCATACACGAGGCAAATTATATCCCGAAACTTTCTTCCAGATATATTGTTGCTTGATATTTCCCCGCGTGTCGGGAAAATGTGGCCAGATATATTTCCGGAATAGAAAATGATCCTTATATTGCTGTAATTTAATGTGCAGCAACAGGGAATTGGTACAGTTGAAATAGCTTTCCTGCAATTTCTCGCAATTTATTTCCGGAATACAAAATGATCCTATTCTGAGAAAGTTATTTCTGGATAGAAACTAACGTCATAGGTTTTAGTCTGTTGGATAGCCAATAAGGAAAGACACGTGGCACTGCTGTCAAATTAGTTTACCCACATTTCTCTTTGAAGCTACATGTATAATGCTGTCATATACTGCAGGAATATATTTTGAAAGTAACGTCTCCGTGTGACAATTTGTTTCCATACAGATTCATCTTTCCTCGTGTGTGACGGTCATTTGTTGCCATATTTCTGGAAATCAAAGGAATGTTCAAAAAGGAGTTTTGGTTGTAAATTAGGAGTTATCAAATGTTTTAATATTTCAATTTTAAAAACATAAATAAAATCGATTTATTTTCAGTTTTGAATTTTCATTTTTAAAAGCCATGCATTAGTAAAATGCTCATTGCTCAGAAATACTTGTATGAGCTTGACTTTTCGGACGCGCCTAAACTTTCCATAAGTTTGGCAATTTTTTTTCCATATTTCTGGCAATTAAAGGCATGTTCAAAAAGTCATGTTTTTTAGAAAGTGAATTATGAGAAATCAAATCTAATTTTTCAATTCTAAAAACATAAATGGAGTCGTATTGCTTTCAGTTTTAAATCTTTAAACTTTAAAGTTGCCTGAAATTCGGCAAGATATTGTCCAGTGTATGACGAATATCTTAACCTATTGCATCGGCCTATTGAAGTTCCTTGACTTTAATGGCAATTAAAAGCCTATTCATTTAGTAGTCGACTCAAGCCCCATTAAAATAAGTTGTATCACACTTAAGGTTCCGTATTGCTCATGTTCTTTTCCAATTTTTTCATCATTTTGGACGTTCTGTTGGTCGATTGAACCCCATGGGGACGCCATCTTGTCGTCGCATGGATTGAAACATGAAGCGTGCCAAACATGTTTACACGAGTATGACTGACACGTTCGTCTTTTGAGTGTTTTATCGTGATTTATCCCGCTTACTCGGTGCAAGTGCTTATCGGAAATTGTTGTTTTTTGGGCGGTACGTGACTTCAACTGCTTCGTAGAGCTTTTATTGAGTTTGACGGCACTTTAACCGTACTGCCACCGGCTTTGAATATCAGCTGCGATGCATTTGTCACTCGTTTTTAGTCTTTTCTGAGCCCGAGAGTATATGAGTTTCTGCCCACTCTGGATGGGAGAGGCGTGCAGTGTTGCTAATTGCTCAGCAAACATTGAAGTAGGGCCTCAATGGCTGAACAATGGAATATTGGTTCTGTTTGACGAGCAATCGATACGACTGACGCTGATGTAATTACACACTTCTTCTCCCCCAATTCTCGTTTCATCTTCTGAAGTTATGCCAATTTGTTCTTGGGGTACGTTGGTTCTGCTCTGTGGAAAATGTTAAATATTTGATCGTATCCCAATGTGGTTTGTTCGATGTGAATCAAACAGTCCTGCTTCAAACACACGGGACTGCAGAAGAAACGCAGAATGTGCAAATCAGCGCGTATGATATTACATGTTTTAAAAACAATTTTTTCCTTGGGAATGACTGCACGGTTACCCCAGATCTGGAAACTTTTCATAAACTATATTCCACTTTTTCTTATTGGGATTGCCTATATAGTTAGTGCTTTTGAGAAAAGTGGAACATTTTTAATTTATGTCAAGTAACGCATCCAGTGTTGGAAAAAACACAGATTCTGAGACAATTCTCATTTATGTCAATGTCAAGTGTACGGAATGAGGACCGATATAACCAATTGAAAACCACAAAAATAACATCGGTAGGCAGCGCTACAAAACACCGATGTTCGTAGTGATTGCCATATTTCCGGAATTCAATTCAATTCAACTCAGTACCCTACAGTCAGCAACTAAATGCCATATGGTAGGGGGGTCGAGCCCATTTTCAGGAGAAAGCTCCTATGTCAGTTGCGATCGACTTAGACATCATTGTATTGTTCATGTAAAATGTAATAGTGATCGATAAAAAGTGCGAAACATTTGGTGATGATGCTCTTAACGGAAAGAAAAACGTCTATTTACTTAAAAGTTCTCATGTACTAAAGATATCACAATTTGTTGCAATTGCCCCCTAATGTTGGCAAACGCTATGAACAGAATTGTTATGCCAGGTTGCCTTCAAACGTCTTTTTCCGGGCTTTTATGATTTTCGGCTGGTCGCCATTCGGCACGCTGATTTACGATGTATAAGACCACGTATACGTAAACATCAGACAACAACAAAATTAATAAATAATTTCTAAAAAAAAACTACGTATAAAGGAGGTAATAGACCGAAACGTGATTGGTGGAAAAATGTTAGGGAAAAAATGTTTATTTTGCATCAGCATTTTTGCAGTGCATGAAGAATCAACCCAGCTCGTTCTGATTTTACAGTAAATCAATAACTCAAATTAAAAATAGCAATTAAAAAACCCGTGAAAAGGTTTTTGTTCTTTGTGTTGAACGATAAATGACGTGCTGACATTACATAAGAAAGCTGTCGGAAATCCATCTTTCATCGGAATTTTTTTTCCTATTCATTTCTATTTACACTTTGTGAGATGCTTGTCTACATTTATCGTATTTAAAACATGGGGGATTTTCGGAAACAAAACATGGCTCTCATGGTTGAACATCGGTAAAAGTCTGGCTACAAATTCTCGCTAAAAGTGATTAAATTTCATCTAGGAATTCTTAATTAAATTGGCGTCAATTTGTGAAAAATCCTGACATTTATCAGATTAAGTTAGGTGTTATCAAACTAGTCATCATGAGCGTATATAACGAAAGCTTTTGTTTTCACTGATAATATGAGCGTGAATGATTATTTTCCGGGAAAAAAAATTCTAGACACATACATGTACTGTAACTGCAGCAAGGCTAGACACAGCTTTAGAGCTTAAAACGTGGAGCATTTTCATAAACATATAAACAAAGATACACATGCATTAACATATTAAGTTACTGCACACATGAAGCAATATTTTCCGAATATAAACTTGACAGCACTGCTTAAGCCATCCTATGACGTATGTCTTTCCTGATTGACTATCCAACAGAAGAAAACTACAGTGTATTGTGCATGACTGTAAAACGTATGACGTCAGTTTCTTTCCAGAAATAACTTGCGAGAAATAGGATCATTTTCTATTCTGGAAATACATCTGACAATTAGTTTGCGAAGGAAATTTTTCCCAACACACGGTTAAACTCAAGCAATAATATAGCTGGAAACAAGTTTCGGGAAATAAATTGCCTCGTTTGTGACGGTCTTTAGATGGCGTTACAATTTTGTGATATTAAGCATAGAAAGTCCTTTTCAGTCGCCATTTTGTCGTTGTGAACCATTTTGTAAAAAAAACATCCCAGATGGCGCTGAGGTTTTACAAGCGTCAATTTTTGGAATGAACTTCAATATCCAAACTTTCACCAAAATATAACTGTCATACACTAAATGCTTCTTTCATTATTTTGTCCTTCAGTTGCGAAGTGCGTCCTGGCCCAGAGTTCCTTCTGCGCAAATACAAGTTCTTCGGAAACACCAGTTTCGAACTGTTGCAGTTCTACTACGCCGACCATCAGTGCTCTACAGCCACCCACGTGGTACTTGCAGAGGGTTACCTCCACATGACGGATCCCTCGTGGACCGTGCCCGGGGGAATGGACTCGGACTACTTCCTGACCCGGGTCCGAGTGAAGGCTTACAGCACGGACATAGTCGAGGTCTTGATGGCCCAAACCAACCACTCGTGTCCTGGTTACGTCTCCAAATCCTGGCATGCCAACCACTGGTACACAGTTTACCGCTACGTGGAACCGGTAGGAGGAAACGCCGGAAATGACGTGGAAGTGACGGAAGATATCGACTGCCTGGCGTCTTTGCACTTGGTGTTCCATGAGTTGCAACTTCTGAGAACGGAATCCAGGAAACAGAGGCACCGAAAGCCGAGAAAGGGCAAGGGCCGCAGAGTGGAGCTGCTTCTAGGAGACGTCCATCCGGATCCGGAGAAGAGGAACAACTTCAGGCCCACAGGCTATCAAGTACCTTTGCTCAAGTCTGATCAGGTAAGTGCACGCCGAAACAACTCGAAATTTTGAAATAACTCGTTAATGTTTATGAATTTATTTCGATTTATTGGACATACTTTATCAAATTTGCTAAGATGGAATACATGTATATTGAACAGAAACAAAACAATTATAGTCTACTCAATTTCCTTATATTATGTGTAGTAATTCTTGTAACTGCATGTTTCTCTACTGAGAATGAGGAATTTCCCCAAATTGGTTGGATTTCAAAACAAAGACGATTTGTCGACGCGAGTCGATTTGTTGGTATCTCAGACATAAAAGTTAGCTCAAATTACATGTTTCGTTTTTTTTTTGCAATGCGATTCCCATTTAAGAACCTATTTTACGAACGTTTTTGGGGGGCCCTTACAGATTCGTAAAAACGCGAGTCGATTGTAATATAATGGCACCTCCCCAATCCTCAAAATTGAGGATTTTAACGTGACTTGCCAGATTGATGTCGTGCAAGAGGAATTTAGAAACACATTATTTGAGTTCATCTTTATAACAATATTCATTCATGTCTATATGGTATACTCGGGAGGACCCTTGCTAAGATTCTAGCTTTGCTATACACTGCGTTAGCCTGAAGGCATCGAGAACACAATCTAAAACTCTTATAAATAAATCGTTCTGAAGCCAATAGAAATTACACAATTATGCATAATTACCTAGCAATTTCGGCTGAGGATTGAGAGATTAAATCGGGCCAAAATGTCCAAAACCCCACCTATTCCAATGATGCCAAACCAAAAACTGGCTCTTAAATCAGATAACCGAGTGACTTATTATTGAATTATTCAACGCGTTGACCTGGAATTAAAATTTCTTGCAAATCATAAAGCAGCCGCCATTGCTTTTGACAGGTAGTGATTATAGAACTTATTGCCAGCAGTTTTCGAGCCTCATGATTACATGTTTTCTGCTTGGCCATGCTTTTATTGTCTGAGTTTCGGTAATCGAAGCCGCTGTGCTCACCAATGAGCAATTTGCCAGATTTGAGGCATTCTGGATATTGTTGTCAGGCATGTAACACCCCTGCAAGCGCCTTCTTGACGTTAATTGGCCGTTTCATGCTGATGGACGTTCGTTAGCACGAATTCCGGGGGAATTGCTATGATTTCTTCTGAAAAATTCTTTGAGATTTGGTATGGCATGGAGTAATAATAATGGCATGGAATGGTATTAATGATACATCGTTCGAACCATTTGGTTTTTTCGATGTTGAAAAAATTAACCAAGGACCTTTTTGTATGTAAGGAATACTGCATGTTGGCGTAGTATTTGTGCTCGAATAAGTTTTGATATTAATGGACCTTATGCAGAGACTACCGAGTTACGTAGGGGGATACATCACGTGATCTTTTCATCAAATCAACAACTAAAAGAATGTGCCAATGGAATTCTTTTCCAATGGAATGAGTTAAATGTCACGTGATATACTGTATGCATGCTGACCAAATCTGCATAAGGCCCATTGTCAACGATATTTTAATGCAAAGTTATAGTTTATTTTGAAATTTTCTTGAAACAATTAAAATAGCTTAATTCTTTCAAGCAAATGTTTATTATGCACACGATGTTACATTAGACTTCAAGTGTAAACCAAACTGAATAATAATAATAATAATAAAAATGATGATGATTATTCGAGAATGAAAAGGAAGAATCGGATGCCACACAGGGTGCATAAGGGGTCGAGGGATCAAAGATGTTTAACAAGTAATACTAACAGCCAATCTGAGTTTGAAAGTTATAGACACAGCTTATAAGCACATACTTAGAAAGATGAGATTCTTAAAATGAATAAAAATTTTAAAAACTCTGATTTTTTAATCTTGTTTGCAATTGAAAATGCCTAATGTAGCGCGTCGTTTACATAAACATTACTTGTGAAGAAATTTGCCTTATTATCCAAACACTTGACATAAAAGGAATTTTGTTATATTTTGGAAGCGTTTAAACCATGTCTCATCTTGAATTATTTTAATGTTCACTTCATCTTTAAAAAAAAGGATGGCTTCTAAAAGGATGAATTGCGCAAACTTTGCAATGTGCAGTGTCCCATGATTTAACACAAGTTAAGTTTTACATTATTTAAGCAAGGCTTTTGTGGCCACCCTAGGTATTTCTTTCCAATAGTTTGATTATTATTAAGGTCTGCAGTGCTAAAAGACCCTATAAATGCATGAAGAATTTGGAACCAAGGAATGGGATGACCATGATGCATTGGTCCGCGCAAATAAGTACCAGTCACAAGGTTATTGTGATAGAAGTCTATGCATGTACCTGCTTATTTTAGCTTGATCCCTCGACCCCTTTTGCACCCTGTGTGGCATCCGATTGTGTAATATTACCACACGACAAGACCATTAAAAGCCCCTTTCACAGCCTGCTTGGCTCATGGGAGGCATAGCTTAGTGCAGGTTTTGAGGATGGACCAAAACCTCACGGTGGGGTGCCCTCCCCTCACTCACAAGGCAACCAACCGACAAACTACCCCTCACTTTTTCAGGCCTAGCCCGAGGCCAGATTGGAGTCGGGTTTCTGGAGTACTATTGCTCCATTACACTAAATGCTGATAAATTGGGTTTCCCACCCATTTCTGGGTTTATCTTTTGACATAACTCATGCTGGGTTAATGGGGCTCACTGCATGGGCTGCAACGTCCTCCTAGTCCTTCCTGTTTGCATAATATTGCTGCAATTGAACCGGAATCTCGTTTTGTTTGCTGGACATTGTCTTCAATAATGGGTATGGATGAATTATGGCATTCAGAGGGAATGGTGCTCCATAACAAAAAAGGTGGATCTGGGACAATTTTCAATCGTAGAAAATGCCCTTTATGGCCCATAACAATAATCCATATCAGGACGTTACTCCTAAGGGAATGCCAAAATAAAATAACTTTTTAAACCTAAAGGAATTATTAGAGACAACTAAATTGATAGATGTTTCTGAATTTCATGGTACATGTACATGTACGTGCAAGAATATTCCAATCACTTTAATGTCCAGTATAATAGAACCGGCGATGATTACAAATTAAGTGACCCAACTTTAATCCAATCCAATTCGTGACATTTTTTAAAGGTTGAAGTACAGCTATATTTCTATGGGACATTGGATACAATTATATTTTGAAAACTTGGAATTATGCTTCATAATATGCGTTATTGTCATGTTCATACCATGACGAATATTGTAATTAGTTTACTTTAAAGTGTTCAGAAAGCTCACTTTTACATATACATGTACAATTTGTATGTAAAAAAGGGGAAAAAAGTACCTGTATATACGAATTGGGAGGTTCAGTTTTAAATTTCCCATACTTTAATTACGCTTATTTTTTTTTGTAATTTAGTGACATTTTTAATTAATTCAAAATTGATGTGTTGAAAATGTGAAATTACCATTTCCTGGTTATTTCACTACATGTACGTTATAACTATATTTATAGTCTACAATCGAACTTTGTTAAGACGAATCTCAGTGGAGTCTAAACTTGTTCGTTTAAACAGTATTTCGTATTATCAGAAGGAAGTCAAAAGGTCACTTAATCAAAATAGTTTCATTGAAGCTTGAAGTTCCACGTAAATGAATGGAAAGGTGCTGGAAATGTTCTCAAGGAATTCCCCGTTACATAATACGCAATAACGCGAGTTCCTGGGAACTCGAAAATGACTCGTTTTAGCCGAAAATTTGTAATATCCTAATTCGGAAGTCGTCTTAAGCGAAGAAATTAACTGTATTCGTCAGGTGTGGATTGTAAATGAGTTCGTAATGTCAGAAATTCGATTAAAGCGAGTTCTTCTTAATGAGGTTCCCCAGGTTTTTATAGGTTTTCGGACCTCCTATAACCAACTTGGATGCTTATCGTTCAAAGGAGGGCGTTGGATTCGTTGCAAATTTAAGTATTCGGAAAGGAAGGCAAGATTTCAAGCGTAAATCTTATTTATCAAAATTGTAATTCAGTTCCTCAGGCTGTGGTACACGAGCCATGGCTGCCAAAAAATTCGTGGCTTAAAATTCCCCAGGTCGAATTTCCATTAATAGCCCAAGAAGCTAAGCGGCACTCGTGTTTAGTTGGCTTCCTATCTTATCATCGGCTGGATTTAAAGTGCTTAAATCCATTTAAGCCTGCTCCTTAATTCATCTCCAGCTGTTAGGCCCCACACAACTTGGATATTGTGAAATTCACAACTCGGGAAGTCATACGCACAACAGGTGCCTCTCATATTTTAAAGATGAAGCAAAATGATCCATAAACTAGAAACCCAACGTCAAAGGAGTTTAATAATTCAAAAGATTAGGAGATGGAATTTCTTCTTCTTATTTATTTTTCTGTACAGTTTATGCCATGTACAGTATTGGTAGTTTCTTGGTTTTTTTTACATACTTCTTGATTTTGAACAAATTTCCAAAACGTGCATTTTGCCTCATATTTTCTGTGCAATCGGGCCTCGTTAAGACAAACTCTAAGGGATATTAATTTGTTTAAACCTTATTTCGTATTATCGGAAGTTTAAAAAAAAACATGGTTTCAACAATAAGCACTAAATATTTGAAAATATTCAAAATGTATTTAAACGATAATGTTTATAAAAATTGGTTGAGGTTTAATGAGTCTCACAATTAAATTTTTATTCTTAATTATCAATCACATGCAAATGTTTATGGATATATCCATTCGGTTTTCTCTCGTACAGTAGTTTCAAAGTTGTCATTACACTGTTACCCATGCAGTTGTCAAAAATCGAATTTTTTGGATATGTTCCATGGAAAGTAGTGTTAGTTTGATGGAAAAAAGTTTTTTGTGGCTGAACATTGTGTGAAACAACGCATCCCACTATAAAAATAGTGGGATGAGTTGTTTTACTCAATGTTGTTGTATATTATTTCACATAAAATAATTGTCACGCATCTGTCTATGTTGACCAATGTCTCCATTAAGCGACTTCTCTGTCACAACCAACTCGCTCTCTGGTCAGCATATTCTCTCCCACTAATTCCTGCCAGAGTTGGCAGTAGTTGAATAAATTATTATGTAACTAAAGTTACAACTAAACAACTAATCATTTATTAGTTGCGGGTAAATAACTAAATCTGTATAGTTGTTATTCAGTAGTACACAACTAATTTTTTTCAACTAAAATAGTTTAGTTGCTCTTGCAACTACAATTAAAAAAGTTACAAAAATTAGTTATGTACCTGCAAATAAGAACTATAGTTTTAGTTGTTAGTTATTAGTTACAGCATTTATTAGTTGTGAATAATTTTTGCCCAACACTAATTCCTGCGTATTTGATTGCAGGTGAAAACCTCTGCCATTGGTCGGTTGATCAACAAGGCTACAGACGTCTTCCCACCAAATTTGCGATCCAGAATAATTCCCTTACCACTTCAACTGCACGGAGAGTGGATGAGTACCCGCTGCGAGACGCGCTCCTTCAGCATGTTCCTGATACGTCGGCTGTCCTTTTACGAGGGCTCTCAAAACGCCTGGCGCGGGGAGTACCAGTACTTCTTGGACCCCAGGTGTCGGAAGCCCCTCTTTGGCTTGGTCTTTCACGGTGTCCACTCCATGGGCAATGCCTCCGAGGTGGTGGAGGGAGCTAGAGACGTGGACTTCCTCATCGATTCCCTGGCCCTGACGCCGCACACCCAGGGCATGGTAAGCAATCTCAATGGACATGCTCCAGGCTCCTGTGGGAGGCCTGGAGACTGGAAGTTAGGGGTGCCTCAAGACTTGCGAGTCACTGGTGGCTGCTCGGGCTTGGGACTAAAGGTGCCCAGCCAAGAACAGGAGATATCGAAGCTGGAGATGGATCGACAAGGGGACTCTTGGCTGTTCATTGGACAGCCGAACAGCCATGCAGATCCGGTTGCTCCAGGGGGTGGTAGACCGACGTCTTATCAGCTGCCCCTCTTCCAATGCAAGGCACACGCTAGGGAGGAAGTGGAGAACACGCTGTACCAATTGCCCGGATCACCCGTATTCAGCGCCAGATTGCAAGCGGACAAAAATTCTGGTAGGGTTCTGGAATTATGCCAGATCATGATGCTGGTGACTCTGCTGGTTCTTGCGCATTGGCAGTTGTGGTGAATGCGACGTCATTTCGTTGTAAAATTCAGTCGAAATGAAAAAATACTCCGTGGAAAATTCACTGGATGCAAAATCAAGACTGTCCGATCGAAGGGACCTCTAGCTCATCTGGCAACTTAGAGAAGTCCTAGTTTCATTGTTTGGTTGGAGGATATGGCATATTATAGATAGCAACATGAATGAAATGTGAATGTTGGTCCGTTCTATTGGAAACCCAGGCTTCCAAAGTACAGGGTTATTACAAAAGAATCATCGGGTTTTAAAAAGAGATGTTTTGGAAAGCATCACAGATAACAATGGTAAATGACACATGCAGAGAAAGTGAAAGTGTCCAAGTTTTTAATCATACCAACACAAATGTTCAATGTGAGATCCTCTGGCCCATAAAAGCTGAAGTGTCCCTATCAATGCTGTTCACAGCAGCTCGCATACTTTAAGCACACAAAACGCTTTCTGCTGCAAAGAATTAGCCATTGCAAGTGCGCGTTTTAAACTTGTACTTATTCCCTTTCTTTTCGCGTGTCATTTAATATTATCTATGCAATACTTTGTATTGTACTGTATATATTTTTCAAACTCGATGATTCTTTTGTAATAACCCTGTAATTTGAATCTGATATCTTGCAACAATATTTTTACTGTTGCAGTAAACGCGTTAGTTGTGTTCGGGTGCGCGACATGTCAAACATTGCTTTAATTGTAGATTTGCTAGCATAAACTAGCTGATGAAGACTTGGTACATCAGTGCTTTCATAGATAACTGAACCAACTTACCTAGCTGCCTAGAATTGCGCCCTAAAATCCCCACTCAAACAATCTCAACTTTCACCCTACCCACTTCTACAGGTTTGTTACATTATTTTTTAGAATTATATAAAATAATATATGTACTGTATATGTAAAACATTGGTCGCTTTATATTCAAATTGGCAAATCAATTTTAAAAAAAGAAAGTTTTAGCCATGACGGCATTACACCGGCCTTCGCGCACGGTAATAATCGATATAACACCATATAATAGGGTATATTGTGAACTTTAGTTATTTTGAAAATAAAAAGACGTGTTGAGTTGTTTTTTATTTTCAAAATAAGATGATGTTGGGTTGTTTATTTTCAAAATAACCAACTGAACGACATGTTTTGATACAGTTGTGCATTATCAATACATATGATCAGTTGTTTAATGTTATTTTGAAAATAACCAACTCAACATCATATGTTTTAATACATTAGCGCATTTCTTGCAGTTATCAAGATTTCTGCGTGATATCTTTCATACGACAAAATCTTTATTTGCTGTACTCTTCCAACATAATCTTCAACCAGCAATTCTATTTCTAGCCAATCTTTCGGCTGCTTTTTTACCAATATTCTTTGAATGGAGTCTGACATAAAGCTATATAAAAGTGAAATTTCAGTATAAAAATTTGTTAAATTTATCAAGTTATAACCATTTTTCATCGCATCACAAGTCTATCTAAGCTATATTATCAAAACATTTGCAATAAAATGAGATACTTTAATTACCCATTTCACGTTTAAACCTTGTCGTGCTTCGTCCAGCATTTCAAAATCTTTCTTGTTCTTTACATTATTTCCATTAATCAATTTCCAGCCATTTTGCTTCCATTTGAGGATCCACCTTGTGATGCCTACATTTGTAAAACAATGTAAACCGTGTTTGATAAGAAAACTTAAGTGGCTGTTTTGACTAAAATCAGAAAAGCATGTTAATATACAGTACTATTCAATTATTTACCCTACAGTAAGTACCTGGTACTATTTGGCAGTACTAAAACGGGTGATTAATGGTAAAAAAAATTACCTTTAATCAGATATTTGCTGTCAATGTAAATGGCAACATTTTTCTTTCCAAAAGATTTGCACTGATGTAAGGCTTTCACTGCGGCCTAAATAAATAAATCAATAAATCACTAATTTATCTGAAGTAATTCAATGACTTTGGTAATATGATTACAGTAACACTAACCATTATTTTAGATCGTTTTTTTTGTTTATCGTCCCTTTAAAGGCTCACTAACATTACTGAAATTAAAAAGCAAGTTAATAGTTGTTTGCCATTGGTTTATTCAGCCATTTTTGTAAAACAAACAAACATACTGAATATCAAAACAAGCAGACCCGAAATGATTGGGCTGCTTACTTGGGATGATTTGGGCCCCAATAGACACCTATGCCTCACTTGGCTCTAGCAGATCTATTCTTATCACATACCCCATCAGTGTAGGCCTATATAACGTGATAATCTTCATCCAAGAGAAGATCTTTATTGGCAACTTTTACAAATTTCAATTTTTTAAGTCTTCTATAGAATCGATTTTTATTTTCAAAACTACTCTTGTGTGGAAATAAAAGGCCGCTTTGGCTTTTCTCAACAGATTTTGCTAATGGCAAGCTAATTCCAGGGAATTTTCCACAAGTACAAACGCAAGAACATTCTGTAGTTAAGGCTTTAGCCATCGATCCAACTGTCGCTATAAATAAACATATCAACATTTATTCAACAACATACTCATAGTCTAATTGACTATTTCTCCTGATGGTACAATTCGACAACTTTCATTCAGCAACCTTCAGTTGTTACAAAACTGCACTTAAATTACTTACAATATTTACTGTGCGTATTGTTTCATTTTATATTTTTATTGACTTAATTTTACTGCATGTGCAAAATGTTTGACAAATCATAAATTAGGATGTCATACCAAAGTAATAAAGCGACCAATGTTTTACATAAGCAGTACATGTATTATATTATTTTATATCGTTTGTATTTTATATAATTCTAAAAACTAATGTAACAAACCTGTAGAAGTGGGTAGGGTGAAAGTTGAGACTGGTGACATGTCTAGGATCTCCAATTTCAAGGACGTTTCCCCCCAAAATATTTGGGCTGCCTTCAGATTGCTAAATTTTCTGTAAAGTCCATCTTTGAAATCTTTAATGGCCTCCTCACATTCAGACCTGTGTGTGTGCACATGTTCATTCATGAAGGACATGTCAACTGAATCGGGAAATATAACCAGAGTCAACAGACCTCAATTTTTTAAAAAGTAAAAAAAAATTATGTAGCATTTATGTCAAGTTTAAAAATATCATAACATGTTTTTTTATAATCACATTGTTTTTTGTTTCATCCGTTTCTGTATAGTCTTGTCCAGTTAAGTCCTATCGTGGTTTGATCGTGTATAAAGGCAGAAAGAGATCAAAAGTACCTATATAGATAATGTCATTTTCCTATTTTCTAAAATTCATGTAATTCGTGAGTACCCTGGAATATTGCTCATTATTGAAGATATACCAAGTAACAAAACATTACTAACTTTAATATTAGAATACAAATAAGAAAGAATTTTTTCCATTTAAGTTAACATTTGTATACAAATAAGAATCAATGTTAGATTAATTTCGTTCACAGAGCTCAGCTTTTTTACAATTAAGTTTACAGTATATGAAGGAATGAGTAAATAGGTAATACATGGTTATGTTAAAAGAATCAATGTTGTATATTTATGAACTCATGTTGCCATGCATCCCAGTACCGCAGGAACTCTGATTGAGTTCAATTTAAAATCGTCAGGTGGCGTGGCGTCCTTATGAGTTTTTCAGTGTAAACAAATAAGCAGCCGAGTTACAAATTCTCTTCTTTTTATAGTGATTTTTGAAATGTACGCAATTATTTAGGAAAATGTTATTTATGCCCATACAAATAAGATACTAATTAGAAAACAAATATTAACTAAGACTCTTCCGCGTACAGCGCCATCTATGGTGCGTGAAAAAATTAGCTACCTCATATAACCACATCATTGTTATATTTAATCTTTAAAGTGTTTATAATTTGTATTTATAGAGAGCGAATAATACCAGAATGTCCTAAACGAAGTTTATTTATTCCCAACAATAGCATTTTATAAATTGCAAATTTTACGGAGACTTTCGCGTGGACGTTAAGTAATTGTGCATTTTATATTCATAAATAAATAATGTGTAGATGCATGTAAAACATAAGCGTCTAATTTGATTTTATATACAGTACATGTGTATATTTCTAGTACAGGTCTAGTCTCTATGGGATTTTCAAAATGTGTTTTCAGGCATAAAATTAAATTTTTGATATTTTTTTCTATAGACATAACTAAAAGTTTGGACTTTTCGTGTTTTTAAATTTTGCCCATGTGATCAATGCATGCACCGAATTTGCAGTTTTTAACTTAATGCACGTTTGCGACATTTCTAAAAAATGTGAAATTGCCAATTCTTTTATAGAAAATATGAACTTCCCAATTCCTATATATACTGTATTGAAAATATGAAACCCAATTTCTACTTATTGAAAATTTTAAATTCCCAATTCCTGTTTATTGAAAATATGAAATCCCCAATTCTACTTATAGAAAATTTTAAATTACCGATTCCTGCTTCTCGAAAATATAAATTCCCAATGCCTATTTATTGAAAATATGCCATTCCCAATGCCTATTTATTGAAAATAATAAAATTCCCAATTCCTATTCATTGAAAATATGAAATTTCTAATTCCTATTCATTGAAAATATGAAATTTCCAATTTCTATTCATTGAAAATATAAAATTTCCAATTCCTATTTATTGAAAATACGAAATTTCCAATTCCTATTAATTGAAAATACGAAATTTCCAATTCCTATTTATTGAAAATACGAAATTTCCAATTCCTATTTATTGAAAATACGAAATTTCCAATTCCTATTTATTGAAAATACGAAA
>JAQGAO010002346.1:0-20027 GCA_034697705.1 Ommatoiulus sabulosus | reverse complement strand
TTTGTGCTGAAATTAAAAAAATGTAGCTGGGCAAAAAATGTTATTTTTATTCAGTTGTAAGCTAATATTTTAATAGTACGGGAAATAGGAAAAGTCTGCCGTGCATCCCCTACCATGCACGGCACAAGATAGTGCAACATGTGCGTGGTGAGTTATCTTTGGGGTGAAATGAGCCAGAAATGGCTTTTCCTATACTACTCCCATGCCCCACAATTTTTTTCAATGATTAGATTGTTACAAGTTTTAATTCTAAATCCCCGAATAGTAAAAATACATATTGACATATCAATTGATAAATACAGTATATTCCCTAACCCTGACTTCTCCCCATGGCTCCCCAAACAAAATTCTTATTACCAAAGATGATCTCATGTTGTCCTGCAGTGGAATTGATATGGGAGCAAAGTGTGAAATGTAGTGCTTTCTGTGGAAAACTTTGGCTCAATTTTATTCAGAATTTGGTTGTCAGATGACTTGGTAAATAACCAATAAACATGGTTGGTGGTTGCATGCATGGTGTCCTTTTTCCGTGTGTAAAGTTTCCGGTCATACTGTCTAGGTGCCCTTTTATCGTCCATCATAAAGGGTTGTGCCACTCCAGATGCAAATAAGTTCACAGAATCCTTGGTCTTGGGGGGCCCAGTTTTGTTGCAATAATAAAATAATTCTAATAAGGCTAACAAAATTCACAATGAGAACAACTAAATTCACAACAACGATAACTAAATATAATAATTAGTTATCAAGTCAGTTATAGACTGACCTTTAACTTGCTTTTCATACAGCAATTTGGTTGTATTCTTTTGAGTGCGATTCTCTCCACTAATTGGTTACCTACATTAAGCTGCCTAATCTGAACAACAGGGTGGGTATAATGGAAACACTTATTAAGAGTATCCTTCATTGTATTAAATAAATGTACACTAAACCAACAAAGAAGTGTTTGGATTTGTCACAAATACTCTACCTTTTTTGGTGTTATGGGAGCAAGTGAAATAGTTTTGTTATAACTTATCATAAAAGTATTCAAGAAAGCAATAAGCGGTGCTCATGTGCACAGGTTATTTTAGCATAAAAGAATACTTGCTGCTACACAGTGTAATTTAGTTATCCAGTATATACAAATTGTGATTTGTATGCTTAATACAGTACATTGTAGCTGTACAAATGCACGTTTTAAATTTTATATTAATAAAAATTGCATGGATCAGTTTAAGAAAATACAACAATGGTAATTTAGGAAAAGTCATCTCCGTATCACCCGACACTCAACTCCATATCAACCACGCAAATTTGACACTATGTTGTGCCGTACATGTTGGGGTTATATACAACTGACTTTCCTATACACCATATTTTTTTAAATTTTTGGCTTAAAAAACCCAAATAAAGAAATATTTTTACTGAATTATTTTTACAAACTTTGCACAAAAAATGATTATACAATAACAAAATTTTCGCAAGCAGATTTAGACAACAGTCTTCTTATTCTCTATTCTTCTTTCTATGTAATAAAAACCAATAATGATAATAATAATCATGGTAAGTTGCCATTTTTTAAAATTTTTCTTACCTTCATTCTGACTTTGGAAAACAAGCACTTGTCCTATAAACCCACACTAAATGCATGGAGAAAAAACTATCCTAAATATTCTCCTATTTAGTGGGAATTTCTTATTAATCCTAAAGCAATTGGTCATACATTTATATTTTTTCTTCAGAATTAACTTTACACACATAGATGCACATTTTGTACATATAAGTACAAATAAACACAACTGTCATGTTCCATGATGGTAAGAATCATCTTTCCTAGATGCATGTTATGTTGAAATCTGAAGGTTTTCTACAGAATATTTTCTAAAAGCATAATAATGCATATACTAAAAATTGTATTAGCTTCCATATTACATAAGGTCCCATTGTACCCATCTTCATTTTTTTATTAAAGTTGTTTGCTATTTTCGATTGTCAACCTAATTTCAGTGGGGAAAGAACTGGTAACTGCTCCCAATCATTATCTTAATTAAAAACGGTTTCAATTTCCAGAAAAAAAGGGTTTTTAATTGTTTTTTGCTTGTTACACTAATTTTAGTGCGGGGAGGAAATTGTAACTGATTCCAATCATTATTGGAAACTATTTCCAGAAAATTACCAGTTCTTTTAACACTCCTTTTGATATTTTGCTTCGACATTATCAACCGGAGCAGCAGTAGTTCTTGCACAATCACATTGTTCATCTCTATCGGATTCATCATAATCAGCAGCAAATTCTAACTTCATCTTCTTCTTCATCATTAAAGTTGACTTCATCATCATCATTACTAGTTTCTCAATTACCATTACATTTTTTGTTGCTAGTAGATTTATAATTACAAAATTCATCACCTTTTTCTTCAGTAATATCAGCTAGACAAATATATCTAAAGCTGTTGCAAAACTTAGGATTAAGCCTGCAATTGAAGCATTTTTGAAAGACCGACATTTAAAGCAAGGTTGTTCTTTGAAATCAATTGGTCTTAACTAACTCTGTGTAGAATTTTTTTTTATTTTATACTGGGGGAAAATTTGAGTCCATTATATTACTGTTTTTTTGTCACTGTTAATGATAGCAGCTATATTGTGTTATTTCTTGGTTACTATTGATATATTTCTTCCACGATATAAGCAAGAAAAAATTGGTTCGTGAAATTGACAGTGAAAGCTTGTAAAAAACCGTTTATACTAAAACCAAACACGCATTGTAGTAGTATAGAAAAAGTCATCTCCGTATCACTTTACCCCAAACTCTGTATCACCATGCACATCTGACACTGTCTTGTGCCGTGCATGGTGGGTGAGATGCGGCAGACTTTTCCCCCCTCCCTACTTTTCAAAATGTTACTATAAAAACTAAATAAATACACATTTTTTTAATAACTACACAAAACGATGTTACAATGAATAAAGCTATTGAATAAGTTGACAGAAATAAGTTTTAACATTTTGTGTTGCTGGAGGATATGCTTTCCTTTCTTGTAAAATCCATTAAGGATGACAACATGGATTTTAATCATCTAACTACAATGATAGTAAAAAAAATGCGAACATTAATAAATAGTAATGACAAGTTGTCATTTTTGAAGTTTTTACCTTATGCTAATGACTTCCGAGGAGAACACTGCCAAATCTGTTGAAAACACTGCGAGAAAAAACTGCATATCCCAAATATTGTCAAGTTGAGTTGGAATTTCGTCATAATCCAGCACCAGTTTTTTAAACACATCTTGTTTGTACCCAGTTGATTCCATATACGCATAAAAACACATTTTTCACGTGGATAAAGTAAAAATCCACAAATTCACCATATCCTTTGCAACGGAGAGTATTTTGGCCAAGCTGCATTATCAGTGAATCAGAAATGTTTTGTAAAAAAAAAGCACAATGTTGCACCACAAAAAATAAAATTGATTTAGCCCCCACATATATCATAATGTCCCATTGTTCCCACATTACCTTAATTGGTTTATTTTGTTGGTCATCATCTTAATTTGTTTTGCTTTTTTTCCTTCCCAAATTATAACCTTAATTTCTAAGGCATCAATGAAACAACATTAAAATCTTGAAAAAAAAATCGTCAAGATTACATTTTTGGCCGCCATTTCGGTTGTGTTCGTCACATAATAATGTTTTAAAATCCAGTTTGTAGATATTTGCAAGGCACAAATTTTAAGGTATAGTGGACCTTTCTATGTTGCCTGGTTCGCGAGTAATCGAAGAAATACTACATTAAAAACTTGAAAAAAGTGCCGAGATTACATTTTTGGTCGCCATTTCGGTTGTGTTCGTCACATAATAATGTTTTAAAGTCCAGTTTGTAGATATTTGCAAGGCGCAAATTTTAAGGTATAATGGACCTTTCTATGTTGCGTGGTTCGCGAGCAATTAGCAAAACACTGCACATTAAAAATGTTGGAAATACTGTATTCACATTTCTGTTGACTCCATAATACTTTCACCATCAGATTCTTCATCGTCCTCAGATTTATTATCGCCTACAGATTCATCATCAGTTTCATCGTTTTCTTCAAATTCTTCCTCTTTTAAAAATTCTTTAAATTCTTCTAATTTTTCTTCAGGTAACTGCTCTTCTTCATCATCATCACTAGGGAATTCATAATTAAAATCACATTTTTCATCTACATCAAATTCAGCAAATTCGTTGACTTTTTCTTGATCTTCAGTAATATCAGCTTCATCTTCAGGAATATCAGCTTGACACATACGGCAAAACTCAGGTTCAAGCCGACAAATTCCACATTTTTTAAAGTCCGACATTGTAAAGCACAGTTGTTCTTTAATATAAACTATAATATATAATGTCTTTTTTGTGGAAAAAATCAGCTTAGATCTACAAGATGCAATTATTTGAAGCTGAATCATAAACAGGAGCATAAGAAAAATAATTTATTCTTCCAACTGACATGTGTCATATATTCTGTCAGGTTTAAACGTGTTTTTTATGGTTATTTTAAACCCAAATTTATTAGATGCATTTATTTCAAAATGAATCACAACCAGCATAAGAAAAAAATAATATTTTTCTTTGAACTGACATGTGTCATTCGCACTGTCTAGTTTAATCAAGTTTTTTGTGGCTATATTAAGCACATATCTACAAGGTGCAATTATTTTTTGCTGAATCACGAGTAGCATAATAAAGATTATTTTTTTCTTCAGACTGACATGTGTCATTCACCCTGTCTGGTTTGATCAAGTTTTTTTTTGTGGCAATATTCAGCCAAAAATCTACAAGTGCAATTGTTTCAAGCTAAGAGTGGGTTTGTAGAATAATAACGCGCTGATGTTCCACTTTCTTACTGTTTTTAGAACATTTTTAAACAAAAAAAAAGCCGTTTTCCGCTGCCCCTGAATTTGCGTTTTGCTTCACTGCAATGCTTACGCGCTATACTCACGCTAGTCGCACATTTTTTATGCAAAGTCTGTACGATTTTTTACAGTAGAATTTTGTGTTTAAGTGTCTGAATCCATTCCAAAGTTGCTTTATTTGTGCTTTCTGGTTTAAGTATATTGAACCCAAAATTACAAGAAAATGGACAGGATGCAATTAATTCAGGGGGAATCACAAGTAGCAAAAGAAAAATAATTTTTTATTTGAACCAACACTGTCATTCAACCTGTCTGGTTTGAACGTGTTCTTTATGGTTATATTCAGCCCTAATCTACAAAAGACAATTAATTCAGAATGAATCACTAGCAGCATAAGAAAACAAAATAATTTCTTTCTTCGAACTAACTGGGGGCAAAGCCCCCATTTAGGTGAGAAAGGGGGTCTGGGGGCGGAGCCCCCATTTAGGTGAGAAAACATTGTGAATAATATAATTAAAGATGGATTAAGGTTAGGTTAGGTCATGTTAGGTTAGGTTAGGCCAGCAGCGAAGAATTGTACCAGCGAAGAATTGACCATGGCGAAAAATTGCTGGCGAAGAATTGACAATGGCGAAGAATTGCTGACGAAGAATTGCTGGCAAAGAATTTTCCGTGAACCGGGGGTTACCACCTAATAATAGGGCAGGGTATTATTATGCTATTTATTTAGGTATGTTTGTTAAGTGTTGCTACATTGTCTTTTGAAACTGTTTTCCAGCTGGTTCAGGTGATCTAGATTGATAGGTGATTATAATTTGTTTTCCACTGTCAAATCCAACAAAAATGTGATAATTTGGCCTGGATCTGAGTGACATATTTGTTTTTTCATGATGATGTACTGACAATTTTATTATAATTTTCTGTTTTGTTTTTCCATTAAATGTGACATTTGCCAGCTTTTGGGTAATTCTATTTCAACTAGGGCTCTTTTGACCTTACAAAAATGCATTACCATAAATTATAAAAAACTTTTGACCTTGAATCTACCAATGCTTTTGGACTTAATGAGTCCTTATTTTAGCATTGAAGTTTTTCCAAAATAGGGATAGGGCTGTTAGGAAAGTTGTTCGCCTACAAATGTTCCCCAACAATGGTTTGCCAACAATTCTTTGCTAGCAAAATGTTGAGTCCATCACTAGTTCCCTAACAATTTATCGCATTAGATCATGTTTAAGACATTTTCATAGTAAAAGCTATATTTTACGATAATTGCTTAAGAAAGTAATACTGAATAATACGTACATTAACAAATTGACTCACCTTCAACTTAATATTAATAAAACCTTCAACGAAAAGTTAAAAGATCATGATATTCTCACAGTACAGCTGTATACTTTTTTGATTTTGTCAGCCTGTAAACATGGGCTCCATACCTCACAAAAAAATTCAAGCATCGGGCAAACATATATGGTAAAGGCCCACCACAAGATGGCAACATCCTCATACTGGAAACATTTTCTTATAAGATTTGCTCTCAAGCAGGCTTGGGGAGCTTTTTGGGTAGTGTTTGCTAAATTTCAGATCGTAGCTAAAAGTGATCCCCATGTCTTTTTGAGAATATAGTTTCAAGATAGCATTGTGGCCAATGGTATACAAGTGTAGGGATATCTAAGTTTTCCATACCCCAGGTGTAAGACACCACACTTTAAATGTATAGTCTGAGTATTAACGTAGCAAATGCCTAATAATAAATAAATGTATGACAGTGATTTCACTTATCTTCACTTTAAAAATATTTGTATAAAATAACATCATGCAGTAAAGCTAGTACAATTTTTTAATGTTTTAAACTATTATTCAATCAATTTTATTGTTTTATGTTTTATGTTTACCACGGTTCATGGAAAATTCATCGCCAAAAATTCTTCGCCAGGAATTCTACACCAGCAATTCTTTGCCCTTAATTCTTTGCTATGGTCAATTCTCCGCTGGTGCAATTTTTCGCCGCTGGCCTAACCTTACATGACCTAACCTAACCTTAATCCATCTTTAATTATATTATTCCCAATGTTTTCTCACCTAAATGGGGGCTCCGCCCCCAAACCCATTGCTGAGGGGGGTGCATGCCCCCCTCAGACCCCAACAGCCCTGCTGTCTTAGTGTTTCATTGACCCCCTCAGAAATTAAGGTAATAATTAGAAAAAAAAACAATTTAGATAATAACCAAAATACAATGTCAGATAGGATCAATGACACATTGTGAAATATGGAGACCGAGACAATTTTATTTTGGAAAATGCAACATTGTGCTTTTTTCTTCATAAAAAACTTTCAATTCGAACAAACAACATGCATCTTGGAAAGATGACTTTGGCATTCGTCGAATACGGTGATTAAGTCGACTTTGGGTTTCTACATATGCCCTGTGTGGTTTATCGTGTGTGGGATATTAGTGTAAATAATAGAAATAATATCTACAATCACTTGCTTGCGGAATATGATGAACACAATGGCAGATTGGACAGCAAGTGGGACTTAAGAGTTATTTATTCTGGGATTCGCCACTGGATTGGAATTTGGCAACCTTATGTTTAAAGTCATCATGCTGGTAAGTGACAACTTAAAAAAATGGTAACTTATTATTATTATTATTTTTTAATGTTTTTTTTTATTTATTTTTAAACCTCCCAGGAAGAAGATGAGATGCATGATTGAGGAGAAGACTTTATTTTTTGTAGAATAATCTGTCTAGTTATTAAAAAAAATGTAGCTAAAAAAATTTGTATTTATTTAGTTTTTAAGCCAATATTTTAAGAAGTAGGGAGAAGGAAAAGTCTGCCACATATCATCCACTATGCATGACACAAGACAGTGTCAGATGTGCGTGGTGATACAGAGTTTGGGGTGAAGTGATATGGAGATGACTTTTCCTATACTACTGGCGTCGCATGAAGTCAGCAGTGGTGAGATGAATTGTAGTGATAAATGGATAAATGACAACTTGCTAATTCATCAGGGAGGATTAAAGCAGGACCCAGGGGAAATTGTTTCTCCTAATTACGCCGAGTTTAGGCTTTCGTCAAAAGGTGTTCATGCCAGCTCGCGGCTGCCACGAGGCGAGGTTTGACACTGGTGTCAGAAGTGGGGTTCTATTTCTCAAAATTAATTTTCTATGGAATTCACAACACTGCTCGAATCACTTGGCAAATTAGAAATGTGCATGTTAGCTTTAAATGCTGCGCTGGCTACCTGTGATTAAGCAGCATAGGGTGTTTAGCTTAGTTTTATGCTGGGCTGGCTACTGGTGCGTAAGCAGCATTGGGGTTGGGATTGGCTCATAGCTAGGATGCAATATCAGAAATGCTCCCTAGTATAGGTCTCCCTGCACACATGCCATGTATATGGCTAGAACTTTCCAGCACACTTTGTCAGTGCTTTTGCTAACAGTGGCAACAATAGATCATTTGTCTGTACTGATCTTCATGAAAAATTATTGCAAGATCCAGAGATTGAGGTCATCCACAATAAGCCTGTCGCATATATTGCACTATTTGATTCTGATTCAGACGAAGATGATTATGTCGTAAAGTCATTAAAAATTGAATTTTATATCGGAGACCATTGTGTGGAAATTGGCTTTATCATTATTAATGAAGAAAAAAATTATAAATACGAAATGAGCTTATTTTTTAACTGGATGATGGCGTTTCAAGTCGTAATTGACTATGGTAATTGGACTATTAAGATCACCTTTTGGGAACAGAATGCATCATATGTTGACACCAGGGCAACGTGCCCGAATCCAAAGCAATTATGAGGAAGGCATAACTGAAACAAGTTTTGAAGTGAACTTATACAAATATTTCTGATCCATAACCTTGCTGATCCAGGAATGGCAAAAACCATTGCTCAACAGAGCAATCTTTACTGCATTCTTTTATGAATTTTGGATACAATGTTATTTATAGCGCTAGTTGATACATTATTACAGTACTCGTATATAAATGAAGATGCCTATGAAGCTCTTGAGACTGCTTTAGATGGTAACATAGAAATTTCCATTATTGTGGGATCTGCAGGTTCAGGGGATCTGAGCAAGCTACATTTATGTTTTGTGTAGCAAAACTTCAAATACAATTACAAGACGCCACTATTTCATGTAATTTTGGCAGGTTAGTGGGAGTGCAAAGTGCTGACTTTCACATGATTGTAGGGGTTAACTTTTTAAGGAAGATAAAGGCAATCATTGATATTCCCATCTTGTGCCTTGTTTCCATAATTCTGGCATTGTCGTGCAAGTTTCTGTCCAAGGCTAAATGCACAGCTGCATTGGCATTGAAACCCATAAACTGATGAGTTACAAAAAATAATTCCAGCTGACCCACAATTAAATATTTATATTACTGACCGGGAGTGGTGGACAACCCAAGAACCCAGCATGCCTACGAATGGTACAACAAACCCTTTCTCGAGTACTACAAATACTCAAGGGACAGCTACTGTGAGAGCCATTCAAGGGACAGCTACTGTGGTAGCTAACGTACAAGGGACAATGTCAGGGGGAGCACTAAGTATGACTACACTGCCTGCTCCAAGCCTAAATATGAATATGCCGAATCCTACTTATGCAGTTTTGAATAAGTTTTTTCATTGCTCTAAAATGTTGCCATACTTGGGAACTGGGATAATAGTACCAAACTGCGTGTGGCAAGGTGCAGGATGACTGGTCAGCTGGGCAATATGTCCTAAATGAGCCAGTATCATCTATTGTGGATTGTAAGTTTTTTAAAGATTCTCTTATTAAGAGATTCATTTATATCCATCCAGTTGTACAGTGGAGACAACTGAACTCTTGCGCACAGAACTCAATGGAAGATCCAAGAGATATTGCTGCTCGGCTACAAACCATAGCTGATCATTTATTCTCAGATATGTTTGCCGATCCATCATAAAGCAGTGTAGCAAAACTTTTATACGAGACCCAAATTAAGGGGCAATTCCTGGCTGGTTTCAAAGATCCAATAGGTCAAAGAGCTCGCTCTAGAGATCCGTAAACATTTCGTGAGACCATTGAGGTCGCAGTACAGGAAACGGAAAAAGAAAAGATATCGGAAATTAATGTGTACATGATAAGGGCACTGGAAGACACCAAAGAAGGAGAATTGACTGCCATCTTGCAACGCTTATCCCAACTTGAAGCTAAACTAGTAGAAAATTCTAAATCCGATCAAACTCAACCCCCAAGAAGGAGTTTTAATGCATTTAAGCCTGCACAAGGGGGATCCCAAAGCCAATCATCAAGAGCTTGTTTCTGCTGTGGGAAACAAGGGCATTTCATTAGAGATTGCCCTGTTCAAGTGCAATGTTACTATTGCAAGAAATATGGGCATATCTCAAGGGACTGTAGGAAAAATGTAACTTTAAAATGGGCAACAAGATGGGGAAGTCCAGAAACCTCCTCATCCCAGAGTGCAAGTACCTCAACAATAATTTAAAATGTAGATCTGGTGGAAATACCTAGGAGCTCATGTCCTAATGATGCTCACGTATGAATCAAAATTCATGTAGAGCCATATACCTTTTTAATAGATACTGGAAGCCAGGTTATTTAGTAGGTGGATCAATCTTGAAGAATTCGCCAACCCATAAAAATATTACGAAACATTATGGGCAAGATTTATGGGAGGATGGGAAATCATTTAGATATAATAGGCTCTTGTCCTTTAAACTTAAAAATTAATGGGAGGACATTTAAACATACATGCTCAACAACAGTTTAATGAAAAACATTGATGGTATCTTGGGTTCAGATTTTATTAAGGCTTACAACTTAGTCATACAACCATTAAGATCTCAGGATGAACAGAGGTCCTGATTGGGGGAGAAGGTAATCAGAACTTTCCAGGTGAAGCGGTATTGGAATGCTCCAGGATGCTCCAGGATGCTCCAGGTAATAAGCATCTAGCTGTTGCTCGAGCATTAGTTAAGCCAAGTAATGGGAGGATCCCAAATAAATTGGAAATCCAGCAGCTTTAAAATTAAAAAAGGAAGTCCCGTTGCTATGTGCCTGGCTACATTTACGGATACTAAAGTAAATACAAGTAAACAAGATAAAAGGGACATTGATTCACTTCTGTCAGAAGTATCTTTGGGTGACTTGGCTTTTAATTAACAAGCAGCATTCAGAAACTTACTAAAGGCAAACGTAACAGCTATTCAGTTACCAGGTGGGGAGCTAGATAAATGTGTAATTGTCAAGTATCACATCTATATCAACAGTGATCAGCCTTTATATCAAGCTCCTTATCGAGTCCCCTATGGACAAATAAAAGCTTTGACAAAGGAAATAAGAGAAATGGAAAAACAGGGGGTAATTGAGCTGGCAAGTTCTCCATGGTCTGCCCCAATAGTACAGGTGAAAAAGCCAGATGGATCTATCCTCATATGTAATGATTATCAGAAATTAAATGCAAATACAAAAACAGATCCATATCCGCTTCCAAGCATTCAAGATACTCTTGATCAGCTATGTCAGTCCAAGTACTTTAGTGCAATGGATTTAGCCAGTGGATATTGGCAGATAGAAATGAACCCAGTAGCAAAGGAAAAAACGGCTTTTACTGTACCTGGCGAAGGAAGATTTGAGTTTCTACGCATGCCTTTTGGGTTGAAAAATGCTCTAGCAACATTCCAACGTACCATGGAAATAGTTTTGAGGGGTTTAATTGGAAAAATTTGTTTTGTCTACCTGGATGATGTGATTGTGGTTGAGCAGAACATTTGGGGAAAGTTTTGCAAAGTCTAAGGAAAGTTGGATTAAAAATGAAACTGAACAAATGCCATTTCATACAAAAAGTGGTAAAATACTTGGGACACATTGTCTCAGCAGAAGGAGTGCGACCAAACCCAGTAAAAATTCAATCAATTCAAAATTTTCCACTTCCAAAAACCATTAGAGAATAAAGGTTTTCTAGGTTTAGGAGGATACTGTCGTTATTCATACCTCAGTTTGCCCAACATGCAAAAGCTTTAACCACGTTTCTAAAAACAAAAGCACCTTACAAGTGGGGAGAAGATCAACAAAAGGGGTTTAACTATTTGAGAGACAGCCTAATATCAGAACCTCTTTTGAAATGTCTAAATTTTGAGCAGACATTTATTCTAACAACTAACTCATTAGGCTATCCCATGGTGGCAATCCTCACGCAGAAGTTTGTGCAAGAAACATATCCCATTGCCTATGCAAGCCTGCAGCTAAATGCTGCTGAAAAAAATTATTCAGCTACAGAAAGGGAAGGTTTAGCGTTTGTTTGGGCAGTAAAGCATTTACATTGCTATCTATATGGCAGGAAATTTCAGGTTATTACTGATCACAGGCCTTTAAATGGTTAATGAATGTTAAAGACCCAACTTCACGTTTAGCAAGGTAGATTTTAAAATTACAGGCATATGACTTTGAGAAAATAGTAAGGATGAGGTGCCCCCATACTTTTTAGGCTTTGACAATCTACTATATAGGCTAGACAAGGTAGAAAATGCACCACACCAAAATGAGAATTTTGAGCAACTAGTAATTCCTGCTAGTCATATTCATCAAGTGCTTAGAGCATACCATGATGCCCCATATGCAGCCCACCAAGGTCCTCAGAAAACCTGGAGAAAACTAAACAGGATTTTCTATTGGAAAGCGATGCGTGAAGTAGTTCTCCCAGTTGCTTAAGGAGAAAGGGCATGGTCAATGCCACATACCTCCATAACCTCTTGATCCAATTCATTATCCCTTTGAATGAATAAGCATGGATATCATGGGCCCTCTACCTGAAAGTTTTAACTGGAAGACTATATGTCTTAGTTATGACTAAGACATAGATTTGTTGAAGTTTTTGCTCTCAGAGACCAAACAGCTGAAACAAAAGCCCAAGTATTTGCTACCCGGATCGTGATGAGATATAGATGTCCGAGACAGCTTTTGACTGACAGAGGAACAAACTTCATGTCCAATCTCATGTGAGAGGTGTGTAAACTGTTTGGTGCGAAGCAAATACAGACAACAGCTTACCATCCACAAGCTAATGGGGCAACTGAAAGATTTAATCAGACCCTTGCTAACTCACTATCTCATTATGTACAGGAGACACAAAAAGATTGGGATCAATGGATTCCCTATGTTGTCTTTGCATACAATACCACACCCCATTCAAGTACTAAGGAAACCCCATTTTTTCTGATGTATGGCCGAGATCCTGAGTTGCCATTAGAAGATGTACTTGCTCCCAGGAAAATTCCTTATAACATTAACGAGAAATACGATGAGGAAGTCCGAATCCGTTTGCGATTAGCTTATGAGGAGGTTGAGAAACAATTGGCTAAAAGTTTTGCACAAATGAAAACCCAATACGACAAAGGTACTAGAACTCCAAAATTTAATGTTGGTGATGTAGTATACCTTAAAGTTGGGCAGATTAAACCTGGTGTCGGTAGAAAACTAGCTCCAAGGTGGGATGGACCTTATGTTATTACTAGGCAAACTGGGCCTGTGAACTACGAGTTCAAGACAAAAAAGGGTAAGCTCTTGAAAGCCCATGCAAGCCGTCTCAAGCAGGGGAAGGTCAGAGACCCTGTTGGTTCAGTGCAACTGCCATCAGCACAACTGCCAAATGGATCACTTCCAGGGGATATGCCAAACCTCAGTTCAGCCAGGGATGCCCAGCCGACTGTTGATGCCCCCCAAGATTCAGGTGAACCTACGGTGTCTGAGCCGCAAGATGCAAATGTGTTTCCTATTCATAGGTATAACCTCAGGAATAGGGTGGTCAGGTAGCCGTTTAAGTTTGACTGTGAGATAGCCATGTTGCAACAGAGATTGGTCTGATCAACCAATGTTAAGAATTGTGTGCAGTAAGTTAGGAGATGCACGGGATAGCATGGAGCATTTATCGAGGAGCATTTATTTGTTAACTGGGTATTAAAGGGAAAACCAGGTTGTTAACTTGGGCTTGTAATTCCAATTGGTGGGAAGACACCATGTTGCTGATTTCTTTACAGTTACTGATGGAATTGGTGGTAGGCATCACATCCAGTGTTGTTATTCCTGCCGAAAAACCCGTGACTAGAGGAGGAGTGGCATTTCTGGAACAAGGACAGTTTGTATTGACCAATGCTAAATGGACCATGGTCTTCGATGTTCCAATCACCCAATTTTCAGAACTGATCAAAAATTTACAGGAACAGATCCAACGCCTACGTACTGGAAAACCATGGATGAAACCAGAGGACATTTTCATGATCCCAACTCTTTGGCACGAGAGGGAAACTTTGGAAGAATCTGTAACAGATCTTGAAAAGGAATTCCAAGATTTTAACTGGATTGTGCCACCTAGGCATTTAAAAAGGGGAGTGGCAAATTTTGTAGGGGAAGGTTTAAATTTTTTATTCGGAACTGCTGATGAGGATGACATCAAACAAGTTAATCAAAAAGTTCATTCTATACGGGAGGGTGTTGGAAAAACTTTAAAGTTATAAAAGGAATAAATAACTTATTTAAATCATACGATTGTTAAAATGGCAGAGATTAAAATGTCAGTGGAACATTTGTCCACGGTAGTTGCATCTCTTAATAATGCAAATACCAATGTTACAGTGGCTCTTCTTTACAGTAACCAGCTGCACATTCTGAAACTGGCATTTAGTGCACTCTAGTAGGAGTGGTCAAGATTCAAGGATGAAATACATCAATTGGGACAAGGTAAAATAAGTCCTTATTTTATACCACCTGAAAAGTTTACTGTAATTTTGCGATAGTTACATGACCATATCCCTGCTGACCTTGATCTACTGATGTTAGTGTGTCAAGAAGCAGCACAGATGGCTTATGGATGGCTTATTCCCACTCCAACTATTTGGAAAAACACCCTTCGGATTTTCTTACAAATCCCCTTAAAAACTTCTTTGAACAGCTTTAACCTATCTAAAATATTGTCTGTCCCAGAATGGATTTCTTCAGAAAAAATTACAAAGAAATTAGCAGTAATGATGAATTTTGAGACACCTTTTATTGCAGTGACCACAAACCGCCAGAGACACATGTTAGTCATGGAGGTGGATCGAATGGGATGCAGCAATGGGCGTATAAAACTTTGTATATCATAAACATGGTAAGGGAGCGATCCTGCGCCATGGCACTTTTGGGAGGGGTTTAAAAACAAGTCGATGGACAATGTGATATATACATTGTCCTTGACCCTAGACCAATAGCTTATCGAATTGATGTTGCTGGTACTTGGTTGTATGGCATGCCAAAACCCACCCCGTTAACCCTAAATTGTCCTAAATCTCAAAATGTCACAATGTATACCTTAAATGCAATAGCATACTAAAAATGTACACACGTGTACACCAGTGCACACCAGTGTGCCCAGTCGAATTCACCATTAGCCTTTGGTTTGGCAGCCAAAGAAGGAAGCTGGCTACTGGACAAATCCTTGTGCAAAGTTGATCTCTTCTCCTGGGTCAACAATGGGTTGTGTTGGCAGGGTAGGAAGGTCATGTGGGATGGTCGGATGAGTCGAAGGCCATCTTACACAGGCCTTATTTAATAGCATATACATGAACCCTCATAAGGATGCTTTTGAAGGGCAATACTTTTCGAAATATTTCAGTTCACAAATTCCTAACCAATTGCATCACTTCTGAAGTAGCTAATGCATGTGATTGCCATGTTTTCATTATAAAAACAAATTGATATAAGGCTGAATAGCTGGTATAACCCAGAAATGGGAACTGAAACGTTCAAATTTTTAAACAAATATGAAAAAGTTAGAAAAGTCTCCGTAATTAATTAAAATATGAATATGCCCGTGTTTGCATGCATGTGTTTTTATCCTGAAAATATAGTGCTATTTAGATGTTCAACTGTTATGTCATAGAGTCAAAATTGAAGTATTATGCACGATAAATTGATCTAACCCAACCCCTAACCTAACCCTGACCTAACGTAATTAAGACGTTTAAATTACTTTCACTAAATATTTTAGTTTTATTATACACCATAGCAATTGTTTATCTAAACAGAACTATACATGTTTATGATGATAACAGCCGTCTAACGACAAAAACATTGCATTAAAGTGGACTGAAATATTCCAAAAAAATTACCATAACATTGATTTTTTTAAATCTGATTTCCTAAAGGCACGTATCCACTACAAAACATTGTTGCAAAACATAGGTTTTGCCACAAGATTTCATGAAATATGGTTCTGTGCAATCTGTTGCATGAAACAAGTATCGGAAACATTGTGTATCTTTTACACGAAACAATCCAATGAAAGAATTTTCAACAAAGATGGAGGACACCGTTAAAATAATTTTTTTCGTAATAAATTTATTTCAGTAGTGTGATCACCATCACCGATTAAAATATGAATACATGTATTTAAATTATTGCATCTGCATGTTTATTTTATTTCAACACGCGTGAAGTAGGTCTGTGACCTGCTTTTGCCTCATTAATTATGCGCGTTTGTCACATTTCGAATTCTTTCTTTGCCGACAATATTGCTAAAGATGTTTATTCAAATTTCATGCAAATCAATTGTTGCGTAATGGCCTTGTTAGGAAATGCAAGCCAACATGTAGGGTATGCGAGGCATTTCTTGAGAAAGCAATCGAGCGATCGGCGAGAGGCGGACGTCCCTGTCCAGCTCTAACTTTTTCATCGCCCTTTTGGGGCAAATGTGGAAATTAAGACTTGGTTGAATTATGATGCTCCCTTTGGAGTTTTGCTGTTGTGAACGATTCTGGTTAATTCGAAAATGGAACTTTAGACTCTACATGTTTGCCAACCACTTCATGGAAATTTTTCTCCGGGCTTAATTTCCATTTCAACTGTGTGTTGAGATTGGTGCCCTATGTGTAAATAGTGTTCTACATGCGCTGCTTCGTTTGTGAACTGTGGCACAACCGTCGTTTGTGAAATCTGAGAGTTAAGCTACAACAGAAGGACACCGTGAACTGATTTGTCATGAATCAAAAAATCTGCAAAGAATTCCGAGTCATGCTTACTTTGTTGGTACGCCATTTACGCTCTGTTGAGAAGCGCTCAAAGCTATATGTTTATAATTAATTAGATTTGCGCCCTATTGCGCTTTATTTACATGAGCCTTTGTCTGATCATTTTAGATCGAAAGTATTGTTATATTTAACCGCCTTGGTTGTATTTGAATGTCGCACATGCTAATCTTTGAATAAACGTGCGCATATCCCAACCCTTGCTTTTGTAGTGTGTGATATTAACGGGATTACGAATCAGAAAGAAAAAACTAATTCAGTCTAATGTGCTCTAGTTTCGAGTGTAAGTCACACATACACACACACACACACTTACAGGCCTACATATAGTTACGTACGAACTCGTTTTTAAGCTATGGCGAAAGCATATTTATTTTTTTATCGTCGATTTCAGTTTTAAAATCAACGAGGCTGAAATTTAAATTCACTATACATACTGTAGATTAAATAAAGCACTTTCTGTACATTTTAAGCTTATTTTGGACGAAATCCTGGTACGACATCGTCTGCCTTGGCAAAACTGGCAGACGACGGAACCCAAACAAAATAGACAAACTAACATCACCATCCAATTCGCGCATGCGCTGTAAAAAGTGTTTCCGAAACACCCTTTGATCGACCGGTAGTTGGGTGGCCGGAAGAAACACGCCATGAAACAAAGTTTTACATAAAATGTTGCGCCAAAAATGTTGCACGAAACTTTTTTGGAAATTTTTTTATGTAATCTTGTTGCGAAACATTGTTGCAACAAAGTTTCATAAGTGGATACGCGCCGTAAAGCAGCTTTTGACTTAGACCGAGGTCCACTACAGGTCATGTTAGCGAGTATTTAAACTGGAGACGCCTGATGCACGGGGCTCTCTCTCTTGCTGCTACGTCACATGCGGTATAGTTTGGTAAGGATCCGTTGTGCTCGTTCTTGTCGGTCCCGGTCTCCGTCATGCTCCTCGTTTGTTGGATCTGCTCTAGAGTGTTTATGGCGTTTTAGTTTGCGAGTTCTCTAGGCCCCCGAGTCTAGTGCCTTTAGGGACTGTTCCTCCTTGGTTCCACTCGGCTCGGTGGCTGTTGGTGAGTGTGCTTTTGGTATTAACTCTGGGGACAGCCCCGTGTTTTGGCGTTACTTTGTTTGGCAGCGTTTGGGCCTAAACTTGTTTATCTATATCTGTAAGAATCGATTGTGTGTGTGCGTCTGCGTGTGTGTCCTTCATACGCTCCCACTGCTGCCATCTGTCGCTAACTTTAGTAACTAGGTCGGGACAGGTCCATTCTTATGGCGCGTGTAGCTAGGAGGGATGGGCATTTTTCATGATGCAAGACGTTCCTCTCAAAAACTAACCGGGGAACTGTTAGTACTAACACAGCCCGCAGTGGAAGCATGCTGGGCCCATAACCTTGTTAGTTCTGTGCGCTGCTATCTCGCACAGGGTTACAATGTTATTGAAGCTTTGCTTCTTTGGTGTCTCTCTCAAAAATGTGCGGCCCTTAAAAGGGCCGTTGGAAGGGAAAAGGCTCGACAGGCAGCACGGTGTAGGCCAGCCTGGCCTACATGTTTCCGGACAGCTGGGTGTCCTGGTGTGCTGCGTCTCCTCCTGTGGGCGACAGAACGGCTTGTTCCGTCGTCTTCTGGTCGGAGGTCCGTCGAAGGATAGTCACGGGGACGAGACGTACGCTGGCGTCCTTGTGACTAACACCTGTTGCCTGGAGTAGTAGTTACGGTGCTGGTGGCCGTGCTGAAAATGGCATTGTACTGGACGCTGTGAGGGGTCCACCTTTGAGGTGTGGGTCACCTTACGACGTAGCAGGAAGGGAAGCCTTGTCAGAGAAAACAAGGCAAAATGACTCCAAATAATGTTGCTCGAAGGATCACAAGAGGTCGTCCATGAACCAGCAGGTAGTATGGCCGAAGAGGGTGCTCAATTCCTCCAAATAATCTGATCAGATATGAGGCGGGACGGCTGCCTTGACACTCACTAAATCGGTAAACGTTGTTTTGAGTTGATGTAGCGGGATGGCCGCCACAAAAACGCCACAAAAACACTGCCACATCATTCAAATTGTCGTCCAGGAGCTTCGTTCGAAAGTACCAACGATGTGCCACGTTGGTAGATGCTTTATTCCGAGTAGCAAAAGAAAAACACGCGTCCGTGTTGATAAACAGTTGCTCCGTCGAAAAACGCAGAAAAAACGAAGGTATGGCACGTTGGCAAAACGTGGCCGACCAGGCGAACAGGTGTGTTAGTTATGATCAGCTGTGAAAATAGGGGTCAGCTGTGGGACGCATGGGGTCCCTGAGGTCAGCTGATTGACTGGTGACGTCATGTTGATGACGTCACGATGTGAGGAGGCCGGCAGGGGCCTCAAAACATCAACAGGAATTTCGATGCTTTTTAAATCCTAATACAGGGTTCCCCCAGAAATTTCATTTTCAACTACCCTGACTTTTACTGGTTTGAAAAAAAATTTCCCTGACCAATGACAACATAAAAAATTGTCATATTTTCCAAAACTGACACTTAAAAATATTTTTCTAAAATGACTAACGACAATTTTGAAAATTTTGAAAATGAAAAAATTATTTATTCAGAAAATGTTAAAAACGTGTGCTCGGAAAAAAATTTGCAATTTTAACCGCGTAAAATGTGGAACAATTTTTTCTAATTTTAACTCCGAAAACGTTGAAAATTTTGGCCAATTTGTACTCGGAAAACGTGGAAAATTTTGCTAATTTGTACTCGGAAAACGTGGACAATTTTGCTAATTTTTATTTGAAAAACGTGAAAATTTTTGCAAATTTTAACTCGGAAAACATGGGAAATTGTGTAAATTTGTACATGGAAAACGTGTAAAAATTTCCTAAATTGTACTCTGTATACCGTGAAAAGTTTTGCAAATTTCTACTCTAAAAACGTGGAAAATTTAGCAAATTTGTACTAGAAAAACGTGGAAAATTTGGAAAATTAATACTTAGAAAACGTGAGAAACTTTCAAACTGTAAATTTGTACATGAAAAATGTGGAAAATTTTGCTAATTTGAACTCGGAACACGTGGAAAATTTTGCAAATATCTACTCGGAAAACGTGGAAAATTT
>JAQGAO010002345.1:0-20029 GCA_034697705.1 Ommatoiulus sabulosus | reverse complement strand
CAAACGAATGCATGTGCAGAACATGTGAAATAGCATGGACCTATATTAACCCTGGCCTGACCCTGGGGCACATAAATCCCAAATAAATCGTAGGGTACCCCCAGACCTGGAAAAGTCAGGGAAATTCAACGTAGTCATGTTGTTGCAAAGATCCAAAACTAATACCAGAACTTCTAAATGGTTAGCTCAGGGTCCATTTTCCGAGTAGAAATTTGCAACATTCTCCACGTTTCCGGAAAAGTCAGGGAAGAATGGCTTATTTTGAAAAAGTCAAGGAATTTCAAAGTAGTCATGCTGTTGCGATTCAAACCTAATACTTCTAAATGGTTAGCTTAGGGCCCATTTCCCGAGTAGAAATTTGCAAAATTTTCCACGTTTTCAGAGTACAAATTTGCCATATTTTCTATGTTTTCCGATTACAAATTTGCACAATTTTCCACGTTTTCCGAGGACAAATTTTCAGCGTTTTCCGATTACAAAATTTAAAAAAAAACTTCAAGCAAATTGTTTTACATTTCTTAAATTTTTAACGTTAATTTTCAAAATTGTCATTAGTCAATTTTGCAAATTATTTTCCTGTGTCGATTTTGTAAAATAAGTCAATTTTTTTGACTTAACCTACATTACATACATCTCAGCCGAAATAATAGCTGTGTGGGTCGATTGCTAAATAACAATCTCAATCCAGTTGCGTATCTGATGACAATAAATTGTACCGAAAAACAAGTCTTCACAGACTTGGTGACAAACAAATGTTTTTGTCTCGCCAAACAACTTTTGACTGCAATTGTTTATCCCACTCCAACAGCCCTACTTTTTGTGCCAAAAGAATTACTGAAAAATCAGAGTTAGTCTTGATTATATATTCCTATCCTCAAGTCATGATACGTCACAATAAGTCACGATTACTGATGAGCAGAATCCTTAATGATTTCACAGGAATTGCATGGAGGAAAACGTGTTTGAAACAAATTAACTTTTCGTTTTTAAATGTTTAAATGTTACGATGTTGTACGAGGTAGTTTAGAAAAAAAAATTGAAAAATAACTCTTTATATTAACTGATTGCGTACAAGTTGTATTTTGCAAAACAAGATGATGCAAGATTATTATTTACGTATGAAAAGTGGCATCCAACAACTTTCTATTTGGAATTTTAAATTTTAGCATCTACTTGATTTCATAAAATCGTCGGAGATAATTGCACAGAATTGGTAATGTTTGGTAAGGTAATAAAGTGGCAAAATCCTCAATTTCCAAGGCTAGTAGTTTTATTTCAAACTTTCCTAAATTATCATGATGTTTTTCGCATATTCATTCTCATCCTCCTTTAACTAACTGTTTACCAATAGCTTTGCCAATGTTTGTATCAACAAGTTTTGCATATATTCTGTTGTGCTGTTTTCTACTTTTTTTTTCTCCTTGAAATATGGTTGAGTTGGACTACTCAATAGTTGACTTAATTTCCAAAACTCAAAAAAATTCGAAATTGAACTTAATTTAAGTTTTTTCTTATCCATGTTGTTTACTACGTACATGTATGAGACGTGAACATTTGAAAATAATTCCAAATGCAACATTTGTAAAAACTTTCGCATAAAATTCTGATATTACCACATACTGTACACCAATTTTGCTCTTACTTGAAAAGGGTGATAAACCTTATACCTGGACTGCGAAACATTTATAAAGTAACTTTTTACAGAAATCGAACTTAATAAAAGTGAACAATTTATGTCCAAAACGAATCTTGTATAAAAATTTGATAAAAAACATTCACAAGTTTCCCCAAAATTTGACTTTTTTAAAAGAAAAAATGATGCTTGGGCAAGAAAATTTTATAAGCGACCTAATTTTAAATGATGCAATACGCATAAACAAAGCAATTTATCGAAACAGAGGTAGAAAATTACTGGTTCGATGTCCTCAAAAAATCTACCAGAAAAAAAAATCGTAAAACGTAGAATGATAATATTTTTTTCTTTTTTTCAAATGAGTTTTCTCCTCATATGCTAGTCAAATCTTGTGCTCAATATTTCTTATTAAATAAAGCATGTTGGTATCTCTGAAGTGCGAAATGATTGAGGAAAACAACGATGCTTACCTGCAAAGCTGAGCAGTTGAAGATCATGAGGAGAACTCTTAGGGGCCATTTTGCTTTGTAGGATCTGTGGGACCAAAGGCGATGGGCTCCGGCCGTGACTCCCAGCCCTCCGGACACATGAAGTAAAAATGCTGCAATTAGAACGAAATTCAAATTAAGAGTTTGAAATTAGAAAAAAAAAAGAGGAAGTTCGATGTATAATCTGGTTTTCGTGGCAAGAAATTACAAGATTCCAGCAGAATTCCGGATTCTGTCAGGCAAACAATTTAACCCTATCAATCTGTCTACAATGTACCTCCTGGAATCGGCCTGAAGTTCTGAACTGACCAATATACTAGTGATCTGATAGTTGCAAACGAGTTTACCTATTGAAGTCTTGTCCAAATCAGTTTTGAACATAAATTGTATAGATTGCGCGGTAATTTTTATTTGTGCAGAAATGAAAACTGTATTTAAGCTAAAATGATATAGAAAAGCATGTTTGCATCCACGAATTGGATTCACACTGTTTTGTTTCTGGAAAAACTTTCATAACTTTTTATGTCGTTTTTTTTAAAAGTATCTATGTGCTTTTTTTTAAAATTTCTATCTGTTTTTGTAATGGTTCCTGCGGTATTTTTTTGTGGAAATGTTTGTCGTTTTATTGGAAAAGTTTCGGTCGGTTTTTTTTTGAAAATTTTCTGACATTTTTTGGAAAATCTTCTGTCCTTTTTTGGGAAAGTTTGTAGTTTATTCGTTAATGTTTCTATCGTTTCTTTGAAAAGTTTCTGTCGTCTTTTGGAAAAGTTTCTGTCATTTTTTTAGAAAGCTTCTGAAGTTTCTTGGAAAAGGTTCTGAAGTTTTTCTTTTGGAAAAAGTCGTGAAGTTTTTTTTGGAAAAGTTTCTGTCGTTTTTTGGAATTGTTTCGATCGTTTATTTCTAAGTTGTTTTTTTAAACATTCACATCATGTCAGGGTAATGTTACGATCGCCAACTTTTTTGAAGAATTAACAGAGGCACAAGCATCAATACGAATCCTATAAATTCTTCGAATACCTACTTTTTCTCAAGTTAGGATATTTTAGTTTGAACAGTTTCATATCAGGTCATCAAAACGTGTTTTAACCTTCCAGAAACTGGCAATTTAAGGCTATTTTTAGTAAAATATGCTAAGGACGACTGCGATCAAAACCCTGTAATTACTGAAAAGCGCGTGTCAACTAGCCATGCATTTTGAATGGTGTAAGAAACATGTTTCCTTACCGAACAAAAGTGTTTTCCACTGCGCTGAGAAGATTGCCAGATACAGTCCATATAGAGCACTAATGTGTAAATATACAAATAGAATAACGTTTCGCCATACAATGTCCGTCCCGGGACGTTTTGTGCTGAGTGTGGTGACGTTCCTTTTCTCGTCTTCGACTATGCCGTTGGTATACGATACATCTTTGATGTTGGGTGCCATTTTGTTCTGAAAGCAGACAAAAGTTTTGCAGACTTATAGTAACTGAAGCTCACGGTTCTATGCAATTAATCGGGGCATATAGCGCCATATAGTTTACATAACAAAAACAGCTGTGTTTGTTCAAAAGCTAGAATTGTAACGTGCGGGAGTAGAATCAACCATAAGCTGTGACATATTTATTTTATGACTGATGCAGTAGAGCAAATGTGAGGATGGCGTGCCATGCCTGCCACCTGGAACAAGAGCCTCAATTTGTTTGAAAACGACACGTATACTTTTGCACATTAGTTTTTTTTTCCCCAAATTCTATATTATATCTATATTTCCCAACAGGTTTTCCACACAAAAAGTGCACGTAAATCTTCTGTCTGATTACCCCTATCATAAAAGGTCATTTTAAATCACTGTATTCCTCAATCAACGCAAGATCTCGCTTGGTTGGGATGTATGACGTCAATATTTGATATATATTATAGCCTTTAAAAATTACGTAATATACGTTTTTTCTGTAATTGATACACACATAATGCATGCAAGGTGGCAATTGCAAGAAAATACAAAACAAAACTTCTTTCCACTTACTGTATGTTTGATTCGGTGGTTAAAATTAAGTGGTGAAAATCATGTATCGAATTGCTCATGTATGAGAAACTGGGATTACACAGCAATCAAATTTATGCCAATTTAAGTAGTCTCGAATTAACAGCGCCCTCTATTTAACGGCGCTCGGTTTATTGGCGGTTTCACAATATATGGGTGTATTCCAATTCATTATGTAAGATTTTTTCTTCTTGATGCTTGGTGCAGTTTTTCATACTTCGAGCGTTGGGATTGAGTTGAAGCAAAATGCCCAAGAATTTCAAAGAAGTCTTTAGTTGAAGTTAAATTGTTGGTTGTTTCTGATGCTTTTTTTTTGGTTAAGTACGAGCTCGTATTTCAGTATTCAAAACAGATAGAAAGAGGTGTAGTGTTTTTAGGAATTCAATACATGTACCGATAGGTTGTTTTTTTGTTTTCAGAAGAAAACTACGAGTTTCATTATTATAGCAATAATCTTGAGGCTTTCAGATTGATTTTGAAATGATAGAATTTTGATTTTCAGAAAATCTGTAGTTTCACCGTATAAAAAAAAACATAATCTAGCTTGGAAATATGAACGATGGGCAGTTTATGATAATAAAGTAGTTGGGATTTCTCAAAGGTCTATTTCACACCATTTACTAAAAAAAAAAGTTTTTTACCCAGTGGACAAACTTTGAACAGCTTGTTCCGTTCATATTTCGTCGAAAATCTCCAAGAAAAGCAATTTCAGGCTGGTTTTTCATCCTGCACGCTGTACTCGTCACGTTACATTCCCGCACAGTTTTCACATTTTCATTTTCACTTTGAATTCAACGAGATGCTTTCGTCGGAAAATCCATGGTTTTTAACTTTTTCAAAAAACACGAGATTTTCGCAAAAATGCTCCACTCGGCACAACTAGCGTTATTCTCTGTAAAACTTCGAAAGTTTGACACCAAAACTGCACTTCCTTTTTCTCTCAAATATACGACTTTGCATAAAGTCCTCACCGACACCGCATTGGTCAAATAATTCTAAAATTTTCCTCGAAGACAAGGGGGCGATAGCTTCTGAAACATGAGGTTGTGCTACTTAATTTTTTTATTGTTATTTTCGAGATTACTTCTCGAGCAGTCCCCCTTGTCGCCATTGGTGGATTAACTAACTATCTGGTCATTTCCCATCCGTTATTATGTTGTCAATTACCCATAAAAATCTCATGTGTTTTTCATTTCTTGTTCTTTTTTTTTCTTTCTACGTACCCCATGCACCTTTGTCTGCCAGCTTTCGCTGTTCTTTATTTCCTGATGACTCGTTCTTAGCACCGTAATTATATAATGCTGGACAAGTGAACAGAGTGCGTGATTGGACTAAATCTATACTTTCTTACAAGTATACATTATGTATGTATATATGCATCAATCAGTCGCTCGATAACCCTTTAAGTGGGGTTTGTGGTTGCACTTCCTCGAAGTTTCAAACAACAAGAACACCTTTTGGGAGAAATGTTTGAACATCAAATCACATTTCATTGCCCCTGTAAATGTTTACAAAATATGCAAATGTTTGCAAAAATATTCAAATGTTTGCAAAATATGCAAATTTTCGTCTGCTCTATTGCCCAACTTCACAGTGGCATTGCACTGCTGATACACATGTAAGTTTACTACATAACGCTGTTTTGGGTAAACCAGTTCTGAAATAACCAAGTCGTAAAATGACTGGCTCAAGGCAAAAATAATAAATTCAATATTCCACGAACGGGGTAAAATCTACAATTTACATAAAAGTCACGAGATGCTATTACAACAGACGAGGAAGACAAACGACTTGATGAATTCGTTAAATAAATTCAACGAAACCAAGATGGCTGCCAAAGATGCAGACTACTTCTCACAGCCTTATTGCTTTGACAAGACTTGAAGATAATACGCCAATGTAACCAATTCTTGCGCCATACAAAGCTCTGTTGCTTGTACATAAAATCGAGAAGTGTTGCACAAATGGAAACTAAACAGTCAACTCATTCGAACTTTTAATCCCAATTATTCCTTAATCCAATATCCTTTCCGATTTTCGAAACCAAGATGGCTGCCAAAGATGCAGACTACTTCTCCTTGACAGCCTTATTGGTTCCACGAAAATTGAAGGCAATAAGCCAAAATATACACACAAATTATTTCGCCATACAAAACTATGTTGCTTTTATATAAAATTGAGGTGTTGTGTGAAGACATTTTTGGTTGGCAAGAATTTTTATTCAACCCTCTACGTGTTAAACCTATGAGCGTCGGCTGCACATTCATTGGGTTGATAGATATTCTTCGAAACTGACTTTATTTTCTAATTTTTTTTGTATATATTTCAGTATTATTGAATTATTGGAGTCATCGTAAAATCTTTTTATATCATGCAAGCGAGTATTGGCGTCATATTTCAGAAATACTTAAAAAGGTCGCCATTTCAATAATATTAAAACAGAATATATAATCCAGTGTTTATTATTCCTCACATAATGCCAAAAATACTGAAATATTTACAAAAAAAAATTAGTCAATTTCGACGGTTATCTATGAAAACAAAGAAGTAGCAAACGACGTTTGATTAAAAATGTTTCCAACCAAAAATGTCTTAACAGTTGCACAACTGGAAACTAAACAGTCCATTCATTTGCTCTTATTCCCAATTATTCCAAATTCAATTGCGTGGCCGCCATTTTGTTTACCTCGCCACCCACGTTTCAAATGAATCCGAGGGATATCTACCAATTTTCAACCGGCGCTTGACCGCTTACTGTGTTTATGGTGTGAATGCAAGGGTCAGTAGCGCGTGACAAATTTTTTGCAACTTGTAGCGTGTGCACAATCTGCAATTCTGCAAGCTATTTTTTCCGGAAAGTGGCGGAGACACGGGTATTGCGTGCAAGATGTGATTAAGGAAAAAGCGGCTATCTGTGACGAGGAATAATAATTAATGCAATTGAAATTCAGAACAACCAAATATTAAGCAAATGGTCTTATTTGCATAAGATTGTTTGACTATGCATCCTGTGCTAATTTCATGAAAGACTGACGACACGGTAATAAAACATGTCAACACAGAAACCCAACTGTTACTCTCGGAATTGGTTATTTATCTATATATAAAACTATCCAAATATGCGACTGAATTGCTTGAAAAAAGTATTTTATGATGCATAAACATTTTACACCATGTATGCATTCAGACGCCGCCTTTTGGCTTATATAATGACGTGATATAACACGGTGTCGTATCGACAATTTACAGTAGATGGTTGCAAAATAAACATCAGCAATGGTAAAATACACTTACCATCTTAGATACCTTCAATCTCGAAGCACCATAAAATTCTGAAGCAGGTCGAACTGCAATGGGCTTTTTTGTGGGTTGAGAACCTTTCTAGTCCAAAGCGACTCTATATATAGCCTAGTTGGCTGCTCCATATAAGTTTGACTGTCAGGACTACTGACTGTTAGAAGCTTCTGTCACGACCATTTCAAGAAGCTTATTTCTTTTCACGACATTTTCAAGAAGCTTCTGTCATCCATTTTATTCCAATAGACCATGTCCAGAGTCACACAGATGCATTTAACTTTTCAAATGAATGTTATTAAATATATGAGAGACCCTTGTCGGCCATATTTGATTTTTGGCGCCAAGCGCCTGAAGCAAGGCTTTGCCGCAGTTTGAGTCATGCTAGTTTGCATGTCTTCAGGCAACCATTTGCTCAAAACCACCGCGCGGCAACTGGTCTGAATTCAGTCTCTGATTCAAGCAAGAATATCTAAAGTATCGCCAATTTTCAGTATCCACAATGGGGTCAGCTAGGAAATGTAGCCTTCAAGCGAGAAACGAGCATCATTTCTTAAATTCTTTGTTTGCAATCCTTTCAAACAGATGGATGTACCTGCTATGAGGCTAAGAATTTTTTCCTTGGAAATACTGCGAAGACGAGCACTGACACCTATTTAGACCAATGTCTTTGTGACCTCCCGTTGGCAATTTGCAGTGAAGTTGTTTTCAAAATGAATGTCCATAGAGAGCAGGCATAGAAGGTGACTTGTGCTGAAAGGCCCTAAAATTGACCTTTTTAACATTTATACCAATTGGACAAAGCGTAGTTCTGCTAATTTTGGCATCACAAAAAGCATGTCCCATCCAGGTCCTAAATACCTCGGTTTAGCCCAAAACCAAATTACAATCCTCTTGGATAGTCATGGTGGCGCCCTCTTCACAAGAGTATGCTTTTATTTTATATGAAAATAACTGATGCAGAATGGATATGTGAATTATTATTGTGCGTTTAACGGGTTGTAAATATGGAAAAAGTTGAAAGAACGCTTGAAAAAGGGAACCCAGCTTCTTTTACGGCCCATTTAAATTTTTTGGTATAGTTTCGTAATAATGCCCATTCCAAATTGTGTCATACCATTGTAATAAATTGCAATGTTAAAAATCGGAAGACAATGAAGAAATGTAGTCGAAATAGCGTTAAATGTCCCTGTTTTCAATTAAAAAATTAAGTAACTGTGAAAATAATGGACCTTCATGCAGAGTTATGTATGGGGCTACATCACGTGATCTATTCATCGAATCAACAACTAAAAGAACGTGCCTCGGAACTACCTGCGGTTAATTTTCGCCAATGGAATGAGTGAAATGTCACGTGATATATGCATGCTGACGAAATCTGCATAAGGTCCATTCAACCTGAATGCACGTGGTATGGCACGCTTTTTGGTTCCTCGTTCCGTTTGACGTAGCAATTTGAATGGTTTTTTTTTTTAAAAAAAAATACAAATTAATTTTGTAACAAATTACAGAAAAATCACTTCCATCTAAGAATAATTTCGCTGGACAAATTTCCAAGAAACCACCTACTGTAACTTAAAAATTTAACTCAGACAACAGGACAGAATTTAAGGCTTACAAGAATGACATTGGCCAAGAAATGGTTTTCACGCCTAATAATAGTGCATTTAATATCTTTGCCCTTGAATTTATCCTACAACCGTCTACCCTTCCACCCCCACATTGGCAGACATTTAACTATCATGAAAGTACATGTAACAAATTCGGTCTCGCCTAACTACGAGCCCGGGCTGAGCCCAGCAGACTAAATTAAAACTTGATTTCTATTCCATTTCATGGAATTCATCAGCTGCCATCTTGGCGAAATTGTCATTGAGGCTTGGCATCGACTGGATTTCGCACTCGTCTTTTGTGCGTCTAATCTGAGAGCTGCCAACGTACCAAATGAGGTGATCCTGTGGCGTGATTGGCAGTTTACATATCAGATATCAGGAAATCCAAACGTGGCCCGGCTGGCTCGAACGTGTAAGTTCATCCGCAATGTCGTACGATATGATTTATGAGTGATTTGCCCTTGACAATCGTCCTCTTTTTATTACCCAAAAACTGTTACACTGGGGCAACTTTATTCATAGAATCTCACATGAACAATGAACCAAAGAACATGCAAATTTGTAGCTGTATCAGAATCAGAATGGCAGCAGCCAAAAAGTCAATTGCTTTCTGAAAGCCTCTTTGACTGCCATTTTGGATCAGATTCTAACTTGCGCCATATTTGGGAAGAATTTGAAAAGATATTCTATGCAAGTTGGTTCATACATGTATATTTGCAAGGATGCAAATTTAGCTGTATCAGAATCAGGATGGCAGCAGTCAAGGAGTTTTGAGTAACCTTGGCCGTCATCTTGCTTTCTGGAAGCCTCTTTTGCCGCCATTTTGGATCAGATTCTGACTTGCGTCATATTTGGGAAAACTTAAAAATATATTCTATGCAAGTAGGTTTATATATTTGCAATGGTGCAAATTTAGCTGTATCAGCATCAAAATGGCAGCAGTCAAGGAGTCTTGAGTATCCCTGGCCGTCATATTGCTTTCTGAAAGTCTCTTTGGCTGCCATTTTGGATCAGAGGACTTTCATTTATTTGGGAAAAAAATTGAAAAGATATTCTAATAAAGTAGGTTTATATGCACATTTGCAATGGTGGTAATTCAAAAATATTCTCCAACTTAGCATTACTGAAAAAAAGTCTGTAAAAGATACTTCTAGAAGTGTGCCACAGAACTTACTGCGATTGCATCGATACCTAAGTTTTTCCGACAGCATTTTTTTTAAATAAAATGTTGTTGTCACACAAGAATTCCGAATGGTGGACATAAAAATTACGATAATTTATCATGCATAATAGTGGATCGGTTGCTCCAATAAAACTATTAAGGTTTTTGGACAGATTAAATTTGAAGGGTTAATGAAGTTTCAAAAAAGTAGGCAAAAAATCCATTAATTAAACTGGTAGTTCATGCAAGGCATTATTCGAAAAGAAATTCAATCAAATTTTGGGGACTGTCCAACAACCGATTTTGATCGGATCGAAGATAACAGCGTCTCGTCTTTTGCATTGATAAAGTTCAAGAGCAAGGGTTAACTTAATTTGGCCATTATTTGTAACAGTTATCATGATACCAGAAGTCACTTGACAAACCAGAACAGTTATCGAGCTGTGACGCAGGCACATTTGATGTTAGTTGTATTAAGTTAAGCAGTTAAAGATGTAATAAAGATTGCTATCAATTTACGTTGAATCTATTTAAGAGTTGGACTATGGATTTCATTCAATTTGCACTTAAGTAGCACTCTTACAACTTCAATTTGCGCTGTTGTTTTATGGGCAAAGTCTTACAATGTAATTAATTAAATATTAAAAAAAAAGTGTCACTTAGTTCTCACGTGAAAATGTTGCTGAAACATCTTCTCAACTTACTTTAAACAATATTTTTTTCGAACGCTCTAACAGCAATCATGTTCAATTTTGACAATGACGTCCATTTGTTCTGAAAAGCTGTACAAATTCAGAATCTGAACGCAAGTTTGAAAAAGTCTACATTTTTAATACCAAATTATTGTTGGTAGGCTTACGTTACAATTATTTGTGCTTATATAGAGGATACAAAACGAGCAATATTTTGATGAAAACTTTCGCAGAATTTTGCAAAAGGACTTTTGATGAAAAGAGGTATTTAATATGAAAATCATTTTAAAAATGTATTCAATTCAATGTTTTTTAACATCTACATGTACTGTCCTATACATTCATGCACTTTTCCTAAATGCATGATACTTTGAGATGATATGTATGAGAAATAAAACACTGAAAACACTAAATGGGAACAAGAAAAGTGAAACAATTTGCTTAATTCTCTAAACATTATATTTTTCGAACGTTCTAGAAAATTCTAGCAGCAATCATATTCCACTTTGACTGCACTTTGACTGAAAAGTTGAACTTTTTCTCTAAAATTCAAACATTTTGGGTATTGATTGATTATTCTTTGTGAAGATTTTATTAATTTCTACCACGTTTTTCCATAATTCTAATTTTACAAATCAATTGGGTAAGTTTGTCCACAGCATCGATGTTTTTTACAATTGGAAATCAAGAAAATGAACTCTTCCTTGTTTTCTGCATTTGGTAATTTTGAATTTTGCCATTATACTAAAAGTCTACCAGACTGGTTGAACCACAACCGAATTTGGCCATGGCTTATGATAGTGGTGGGGTTTGATGAGCTAATAATGGAAAACAACATGCCCTGTTCACGTGCTAGAAAAAATTAGGTTTCCAGAAAGTAGTATCTGAATGAAATTCTGTTTTCGACTGAGCATGCAAATTTTGGTCTGGAAAGCTAAGATGATTTCTGCCCAGCAGGAGAAGGAGCTTTCGAGAACAAACAACAAAATGCGACAATTTTTGCATGAAATTACAGGCAAGACAATTGTTCCATATTTCGTAGTTTCACACAGGCGTTGGAAACTAAATTGTGAAAGGGAAATGAGAGGTGTGATTTGCATTGAATGGGGTTTCCTCTCTGAATGTATAAAAATGTATCACTTGGCATGCTGAACTAATGAATTTTTGTTGGCTTGGCAACACGTTTTTAAGGCGGTCGAAAAATTGGGTTGAAAATCTATAGTATGAAAACAAGAGTGTTATGAATAAAACAGTCTTCAGGGCACTAGCAGTCATTTTTTTTTGTTATTTTCACCTGTTTTCAAAGATTCTCTTTCAAAAGTGAAAGTATTAGTTTCAAGACTGGATGGAGAAATATACAGCGAAAGTAACTCAAACAAGGACTCAGATAGATCTGAGTACTCCATTCATCTGCCATATACAGTATATGTACATGTATATTGGAATTAAGAATGGGATTATTTTTTGTTTCACCTTTTTACTCAACCTCATTTGGTCAAATTTTTCTCAAATTCAGTTGTATCTCAAACTTAGTTATTCTCAAACTTAGTCTTATCAACTTTTCTCATTAATTTGTTTCATTCTTCAAGCGGTTTTTCAACTCAGTTGTGCCAGCTTTTTATCAAACTAAGATGTCAACTTTTTCTCTGCTTTTTCTCAAACTCAGACGTGGAAACATTTTTCTCAAACTCAGACTTGGAAACATTTTCTCAAACTCAGACGTGGAAACATTTTTCTCAAACTCAGATGTCAACTTTTTCTAAAACTCATCAGTCGTGTCATATTTTTCTCAAATTCATCCAGTTGTGTCAAAATTGTGCACAAACTCAGTGGCATGTTTCATCTCAAAAGCCTTTTAGCAAACAATGGAAACTTTCCACATATAAATGTGCAGTATTTTCCTGAGATAACACAATTTTGCAACCCAATTTAACCAAATGCTTTCGAAGAAATTGGAGAAAGTTCAGAAATGACAATTGTTCGCCCCCAAATGGCATAACCTAATTCCTGGCATGCCATTTCGACTCCCCTCCAAAACCGGACTTATTTTTTTTTCTTCTGATTATTAACACAACTTGGTGCGCATCTGCAGCCATGATTAAGGCATATAAATATTCCGAAGGAATCGGGAAATGTGCGCGCAATTAAATGTAAAATACATCAAAAGTGTAATAACTGTCCCGTAAACCTTATTTCTGGTTCGCTTAGGGTTTGCTCAAAACTAGGCCCATAATTTTTTTTCGGACAGGTGACAAGTTATTTCACGTGTCTCAACCAAAATGTGAACAAAAAAGGCGATTTTTAAATGTTCTGGAAAAACGTGAGGGACACGTGTACTTCCTCAGGCGCGCCATATTTCAACGGCGTCCCATAGCTTCAGACGAGCCTAACAGGGCTCAGACTGGTTTTAAATCACTTTTCAAACAAAGATATACCTGGGATTGGTCTGTAAACGACTTGTTGTGGTATATGTGGCCAACATATTCATCAGGAAAGGTTAACATGAGTTGCAAATTTTGTTATTTTGTCGCCTCTGCGCTTCTTATTTATGGGTACAAAAGGTGTGAGATGAGTTGAATTTAGTACTAAATGGGTTGCTTCAACACCACATTATTTACTGTACATCGCTAACCTTTGTGTTAATTCCTCTTCGAAGTGTGTCACTCGCTTCTGAAGTCCAGGAACTTCTATTGAGCTTTGCAAATTGGTATCTTGCCGAATAAACCCCAAAGCCTTTCAAGTTCCTTAAAATGTTTTGCTAAGCCAGGTAAGCTCTACCGTAGTCATCCTGGTTGGGATTAACAGTGCGCAGTACTGGTACATGTTCCATTTGCTGTTGCCAAGGAAGTAGCTAACTGGCCTACGCCCAAACGAACTTAATTTGCACAAAATTAGCAACATCCGACAAAACCTTTTGCGATAAAGGATGAATGGTTCATGGCCCAGTAAATATTCGAAATGTCAGCTGATGGACTTTGTGCATATTGACATGAGTGCCTGCACGTACAATGTAGTTTTCAAGATGTTGGAAATAGCACTTTTGGTATGCTATAAGCTTATATTGCAGATATACAAGTACATGAATATATGAAAATAACACTTTTGGAATGTTATAAGCTTATATTGCCTGATGTACATGCATATGAATATATGAAAATAGCACTTTTGGAATGTTATAAGCTTATATTGAGGGTATATACATGTATATGAAAATAGTACTTTTGCAATGTTATACGCTTATATTGCAGATTTACATGTACATGAATATATGAAAATAGCCCTTTTGGAATGCTATAAGCTTGCAATTGCATATTGTGTAAAAATGGGGACACTTTTCAGTTGTTTTCTGAATGGCCTCCTAAACCCATTTTCGTTCAAAATACAATTTGGTTAACTCTTATACGTTGGTCAAATAATAATCAAAATGCATTTTCAGGTGCAGTTCACTCCGTCCTTACCAGGTCATAATCGAAAGTGACGTATTTTTCAACTATACCAAAGTAATAGGACAAGAATTTTCATTTATAAATATATATTTTATCCGAGAATTGCACGATGTGGGTCGAGCGAATTGCATTGTTTCGGACATTTGGCGCATTAAAACCATTTAAATTCGTGCATTAGCATGAAGGGAATATGGGGAAGCTATTAGAGGGTCAAAGGCATATCAAAAACAATCAATTTTCCTCTGCAGGCCTCGTCACCAGCATGCATCCCAAGCTGTTTTCGGACACCATTTATGGAGACCACACAACGGGTGCTTTACAGCTGATGTTCACATCCACGTATGTGCGTATTTGTTTCCCTCATAAGTTAATTCAGCCTTTTTATATTTTTCTTATGACCGCAATATCTTAACATCAGTAAACCTCGATATCATTTTAGTGAAACTAAAATGGAAAATTCGAAAATCACGACAGTGTTATAAATAATGTATCTGCTGAATGAAATTCATGAAAATGTCTTCTCCATATTTGTATGGAGAAGCTGAAAATATTATTGTGATTTAATGGATTAGATAAGGAACTTCCTTGCCATTCAATTTTGAATTTATCTGCAATTGTACAAGTGTATGTCAAACTTCCAGCCACTTTATTTGTTACTATATAGCTCAAATATGTTTCTTGCCTTCTTAAAATGAGCTCGCAATGCGAATGGAAGAATTTTTTGACATTTTTAGATTTCCATTATTATCTCATAATATGGCCATTAAGCTATGTCCAAACTGGAGGAAACATATATGAATTTTTTTTATTAATTGCTGACATTTTTTTCTGGAAACATAAAGTTAAGTTTATGTTTATGTAAACAATGTTATGTCAATTACCTAAATGTATGTTTATGTAAACATAAAGTAATGTAAATTACCCAAGTTATTAATGTTTATGCTTTTGTAATCATAAAGTTATGCAAATTACCTAAGTTTATGGTTTTGATCATAAAGTTATGTAAATTACCTAAGTTTGATTCTGTAAACATACAGTAAAGTCATACATATATATGCAAATTACCTAAGTTTGTTTCAGGAAACGTTATTTTATGTAACTTTATGTTTGAACTGGTAACAATTAACAACAAGAAGTTCCTCTGTGTTTCCTACAGCGTGGACGTAGTTTAATTCATCCCAAATTAATGATAAATGTTTGCTCTCGTACAATTATTCTGGAATCATCAACTTTGCGAATATGCTAATTTTACATCCAAGTTTTAAAGCCTACTTTTTAAATACTTTAAAAATGGTCGAATAACAAAATACATTGTAATGTCATTTACTGCACCCGTATCCTTGCCTCGAGCTTACAGGTTTTTAAACTGGCAATGTTTCAACGCACTCCTGCACTAAGTAAAGAAGTTATCAATTCGCAATTATGCAAATAAGGACAAATGTTAAATTAGCATAGCTAATATCATATGTTTAGATAGCAAATCTCAAAAATATCCCACGTGTCCAAAAGAGGTTATTGCATCCTGAGCTGTGATGCCTTGTTTGAACTTGATCTCCTATTGATTCAGCATTCTGGCTGCCAGAGCCCTCTGTAATCAAGCCTTCTGAATGGGCCAGGAAAATTCAGTCTGATGCGAAATGTATGTCATAATCTGAGATAGGCCTAAAAATGTAAATTACAGAAGGCAGCAGGGTGAGAAGCATTGTGCACCCACGCCAATGGGGCGATTGTAGGTCAGTTTTGTCTTCTTCCTGTTTCCACTCCTAGGCAGTTTTTAATGCTTTTGAAATCGTCGAATGATCTTAAAACGAAGAACCAGATGCAAGGGGGATTTAGATAAATGTTTTCAAAACTTTCATATACAGTGGCGGTTTCGTGACCCACATTCTGGATGTTGAACGTACAACACACCTATGGGGAATCGGATTGATAATGATCGTGTTTAACTGAAACATGCGAAAAATGCACGTTATGGGCATGCAATATAAAAGAGTCATCCACTCTGTTCGAACTATGAAGAAATAGAAAATGGAACACGCCAAATTTGAAAAGGTCAAAGGATAGTTAATAAAGAAAAACTTCAAATAATCGATAGTCACGCATGGTGGAAAATTGAACGAATAGAAAATCCCCTAAAGTAAAAATGAAAAATGGAACAATCCGGAAAGATATGACATTTTGTCAGAATAATGGAATTACCAAGATCATAAACCTTATGTGATTATTTTTTCTTAAAAATTAAAGTCATTTGCAGGATTTCGTCAGAGGTTCACGCAAGAAATGCATCGTGGAAACCACTTTCAATTGAATTTTATTGCATGTTTTTGAACCTTTTTAGAAACATATATTCTACTCCAGTAGAAAAACATTCTTAGAAAAACTTTTGTAAAAAAATTCATGTAGAAAAACTGATTATATGCTAATTCCGTGGAGTTTCACGCAAGAAATGCATCATGGAAACAACCTTACTTTGCATTTTGCTGCATGTTTTTGAACTTTTTCAGAAAAAAATGTTCTATTCAAGTAGACAAATGTGCTCATACTGATTATATGCTAATCTCATGAGTATAAAATTGTATGACTTGGAATACATGTACTTCCAATGCATTTACTTTTATTTTCACTTTTTCAAAACGTAGCATCACTTTTGGGAGTCATTGTAATTGAATTTCGGTAGCAATTTTCCCAGAAAGTAAAATATCTGAATCGACCTTGTTTCAAACAAGTAGCCCAATGGGGGGTGTAATGAAAAATGGCAGCATGCAGTTCTCCTTAAGGGGAGATAAACGTCTTGTTCAATGAAATTTTTTTCCAAAACCACAAATGTGAAAAAAGTCTTATTATTCATTGTTTTCAAGTTGAAACTATACAAAAACTACGTTGTATATACATTAAGAGCACATCTATAAAAATATAAAACTATATTCATTTTAGATCATTTCACGTATTGCATTTTCCATGGCATTTTTTGTTAAATTTCAAGTCCCATCCATTAAGCCAAATGTTGTAAAACACTTGTTTAACTGTGTACACATAAAATATTATGACTATGTTTAAAATTACTTCATACAACCTGTCTTTTTTATATAAAAAAAGTGCACAATTTATTGGCCAAAACCACTTGTGATAGTGTCGCTGTAGGAAGTGAAATCCTTAAAGTATATTGCTATTCAAGTTATTGAACGCATTCAAGTTTTATTGCAGCATTTTTGAAAAATAAAAATTGACTATATTCGTTCTTACACTTGATCGTGACCAAACGTTGATGAACGATTCCTAATTTTACAGTTTGAAAAAATAATATCAGCAATGTATGCCGTTTAGGTTTTCAACATACATTTATTTACTACGGCATCCTTTAATTAAACAATTTCATTTTTAGAGGGTGTCCTAGTGGTCCATTTTCCAAAATCTTTTTTAAAAGGAACTAAATAGGAATTGGGAATTTCACATTTGCAATTTTCTCATGCATTAATTTTGAACTAATTAAACCCTTCGTTTTCATTTAAAAAGCACCATCTGGTGATCATTACTTGCAAAGGGTAAAAACGAGTTATTACCTGAAAAAAATCAAAAAATATGAATTTCCCAACTCCAAGTTATTTTTCTATTCAAAATTTTATACAAATGGCAATCTTCGAAAACTTGAGTTGCAAAGTTTCGAAAAATACACATTTTTAATAGAAGAAGAAGAATTGCTCTCAAAAAGTAAGACACCCTTCTGGAGTAGGGCTAAATTATTTGGAGTTATTTGTACAGAAGGAAACTTGATTTATTAAAGATTAAATCAATGTAGGAATAACACAAAATGCACTTGCTATTCACGTGTTTTTCTATTTTTCTTTTAAAAAAAAAGAAAATGTCTATTTTAGACCAAAACTATCTTGTTTATTTTCCCGTGCTATTTCAGACTTTCCCCAGAAATGTCAAATTCAACTTCCCTGATTTTTCCAGGTTTTAAACAAATTTCCCGGAATCCAACGACAAAACTGAAATAAGCCAATGTTATCCACGATTTTGCAAATCGCCTTTTTGCATCGACATTTCGCAAAATTAGCATGAAAAGTTTTTGAAAATATTACATATTTTACTCTGAATGTGTACTCGGAAAAGGCTTGTTAATTTTGAAAGTTTGTTCTCTGATAAGGTTGAAAATTTTGCCAATCTGTCCTCAGAATCTGTTTAAAAGTTTGAAAATTTCTCCTGGGACCCTGTTCAGAATTTTACGAATCTATACTCGAAAACAATTGAAAATTTCGCAAATTTGTGCTCGGAAAACGTGGAAAATTTCGCAAATTTGTGCTCGCAAAACGTGAAAGATTTCGCAAGTTTGTCTTCGGAAACTGTCAAAATTTTGCAAATTTGTCCTCGGAAACTGCTGAAAATTTAGCAAATTTGCCTATGAAATTGTGCAAAGGTTTGCAAATTTCACTGATTTTTTTTTTAAAAGTTTGCAAATGGGCCCCGAGCTAACCACATAGAAGCATTAATTTTGAACTGTGACAAAATTAATACGTTGAGTTTCCCTGACTTTTCAAAATAATTCATTTTCCCCTGTTCATTTTCATGTTCATGACTTTTACCAGGTTTTCCATGTCTGGGGGGGGCTGAGGCCCTTTATTTTTAAGTAAACAAGAAAGTGTAAATGAGGATGATCAGGTTGCATAGGCATGTTTTACTAGGTATGATTTGTGCGTACATGTACGTATTTTTCATACAAAAAAAAATGGAAAAAACTTCATTTTACATCCATAACACCTTTGAAATCTCTTGAGTTGCCAAGTCTCGCAAATGCATAAATTTAGTACGTTTTTCATGCTGCATGGGTACATTTTGTAAAAATGTGTGCGTATCAAGCACTGCTGCCCTCTGTCGGTTCTGACGTCTATGGTTAGAATTTCAGTCACGTCGCCCCCTTGCATGCGTCACGCACGTAGAAGCACACCATGCAGCGCGTGGTTCTGACTACAACAACACGTGACATGACCGGCATCACGATGCTTCGGAGGCTGCATCTCCCTCCGTCACACGAGGCAGTCATGCGTTGAAAATAACAATATAACGACGCCGGCGGCCAGTAAACTAAATCTGTTTTTTTCTCCCCCCTAATTCATTATACTCTCAGTTGCATCATGGCTTGTAACGGGAACTATAAAATCCCAAAGGTTAGAGGAAATTTGGAGAAAAACTGACAAGGACCATAAAAATCGATTTGCCGACCTTATTAGGGTCGAGCCTCATTCAAAATTCATCACGTAGAAGCGTTTTCATCGAAATGTTGTTAGTCGTTTGAGTAATGGACACAATGTTTCTAGAAATAAGTTGGAAAACAACTTACTTTATAAGTAAAATAATCCATTTTAATTTCATGGTTTTGGCAGGTGATGATTTAAAAGGCACAATTTTGAGAGTACTAAAGCATGGATCTTTTGAAGGACCACATGATTTTTCAGAGTACTAAAGCATGGATCTTTTGAAGGACCACATGATTTTTCAGAGTATAAGCATTGATCCTCATGACTGAGTGCCTACTTGGATTTCTAGTTTGCTTTTCTTCTTGGTTTTCAACTTTCAAAAATGCGGAAAAAGTTGATTGCATTGTTATGGCGAATTCGACTCACCCAAAAAGTGCACACCGGCGTGCACCGGGTGCACGTTTCTGCACCCGTTCCGTT